>JABXWE010006031.1:0-66245 GCA_014611495.1 Limonius californicus | reverse complement strand
TGTTAGGTCATTGGGTGTAATACTGTTTCTGTTTATCAGTACTTTTTTTTTCTTTATTTTATGGTTACAATTAGTATTTTATAATAATTGAAAGAATGAAACTGATAACTAATAAGTTCTCTTATACATTTTTAATGTTTTATGTGTACTTTTATTAACATTTCCGTCGTACCCATCACTATTTAGTGGAAGGGGGGTAATAGCCTCATTTGCCAGGAGCGCGCTGGCTTTGTACACCCATTTTTTTCTGTCTTGAAATTATACGTTTTATAAATTTTGCGCTGACGCGACGCAGAACAACATATTGAATGACACACTACTATTCTAACAAAAAAAAATACTGAATAATTAAGTTTGCACATACTGGATTCATAGTTGCTGCCAATATGTATTTTTTTTAAATTTAAATAACGAATAAGTACATCTAGATAATATATTTATAACAGATTTATCGATGATTTTGAATAATTAAGTTTAAAATGAGGAACTTAGACATAGACAGCAATTTTACTGGAATACACATATACCATATACCTACAATTTTTCTCCTATGTTTATCTGAATTAACTGCATATTCATACAAATTCTACATGCCAGATTAATGTAGACTGTATTTATTTAGATTTACTTAAATGTTTAATTTAATTTAATAAATAAACGCACGCAGATAAATTCAGAAAACGGATTTTTGCTTAAATCCGCATATCGGATTTTTGCTTAAACCCGAATATCGGATTTTTAAAAAAAATCCGGATAGTGTATATTTAGGGTAAATCCGGATATCGGATTTTTCGGATATATCCGGATATCGGGTTCTTCGAATAAATCCGGATAGCGGATTTTCCGGATGAATCCGGATAGTAAATTTATCGGATAACGGATTTGTAAGACGGATTTTATCGGAATAGTAAAAATTCCGGATTATTCGGATACCGGATAATTTAAAATCCGAAATCCGGATTTTAAAATGTAACGGATTTGACAGCACTAAGTATAATTAGTAATGCAAACTGCTAAGGCAGAATACGAATGACTGTTAAATGTGGGTATGATTTGTTCAATAAAGCGTAAACAGTGGCTTACAGAATGATTTTCAAATATCAAAAAACATAATAAATCGAGATAGTATCTACAACCAATTTTAGAAAATTGCATTTCTCCAATGAGGAGAGTGAAGCGTCTTTGTATATGCGTTTTTGAATCTGGAATTCTTTATTATTCCTTTGAAGAACTGCTTCTTCGACAATGGGTATTCGGGCTTGTCGAGGTCTTCCAGTGTTAAATCTGTGAACAATTATTGAAAAGTTTACTGTCAACAATCAACTGAGATGATTATGAATTTGTTTCCTATCAAAATTATCACCTTGGTTTTATTTTTGTGTCTACGGCCAACTAAATTTTGTAATACAATTAAATCTGCAATAATAATATCGGTTATCAGTGTTTGAGTAAACATTTTCTTTCTTCGAAACTATACGAATTACGGAGTTTTTACAAGAGTCAAAAAATGAAGCTAATGAATAAGTCTTCACCTTAGAAAAAACATAGAAACGTATCATCATCCTTAAAAAAATTCTGAACAAATTTATCCGGGGGTGGGGATGGTTTTAACCCTTCTCCAATTTTCTTTGGGTTTCTTTCGTTACTGAAAGTAGTGGCTTCCTTTGAAGTGCCTAGGTACCAAATTTCATTAAAATTTGTTGACACGTTTCTGAACAGCATACAAAAATGTGATTTTTTAAGTAAACTTTGAACTCCTCTCACGGGCAAACGGTACATTTTGGTATATGACAAAGTTGGGTCCAATCGACTTCTTTTGACCTCTAGAATACGTGGTAGCTCTATGTCCAGGAGTTTTGGGACACCCTGTATATATATATACATTTCTTACTAGAAATAACATCAATTTAGTCCGTTCCAATAATCAATCAGCTACTGCCAATGATATTCCATTTAATTTTCACAGGTTTAATTATAATCCCAATGTCTAAATCCTTCATAATTGCAAAAATGAATTGAATTTTGATAATCTTGAAACTGTGAAACGGAATCGTATTCTAAATAAAATATTTTAACCGTTTGAACGTTATTAAGGTATTCAATTAAGATACAATTTTTGTACATTTAAATAAGTTCATGCAAATTTTCTGAAACTTGGATCCCTTAATGTTTCCTTAGCTTTAAATTGATTTAATTTTAGATAATTTGGTTATTAAGAATTTTCAATCCACTTGTATGGATTTGGAATTTACTTCCCTTGTTTCCTTTTTATACAATACTGTATAATTATTTTTGTGAAACATTTTGGGACTTGTCTGCTTATATCAATACTTGTTTCAAATCTCTTATTTCAAAATCCGATAATACCAATCTTGGTTTTTCAGGTTTCTTACATGTCTTCTGGGTTTTTTCAGATAGAATTGCTAGTGTAGTTACAAAATAAACTTTTCGTCACGATATCTGAGTATTCATTTATGATAAGTTTATTCAAATAAATTATTAATGAACAGCGGTTATATACCAGTTGAATTCGGTTATAACGACATCCCGGATAAAATTGCATTGTTTGTTGTATTGTATTTCTCGCTTACAGCGTCCGTTTGTCCAAAATAGTTCAAGATTTGCTTGGATATAAGCACATTTTAAAATTCACAAGCTAGAAATGCTAAGAATGTTTAATTTTTTCTGAAACAACGATGAAACTGCAATCGGTTTAGCATTTTTAGGTTGTGAGTTTCTAACTATGCTTATATCGAAACAAACATCAACAACTTGTAATTATTGAATAATTTTGAACATTTTTAATTTATGAAAATCTGTTATTCTTGATAGTAAACACAATATTTTAAGTTTTAATATGGTAGATAATTTTGGGGAGCTTTCCGGCTACTACGAATAACGGATATACCTAATTAATAATTATAGTTCTCTTATTATAGGTCTTGTTATAACAAAGTTTGACGGTAAATTTTAATTCTTAATGTTTTAAAGTTAACGAAACCCGCAAAACAATAGCTGCAAACTTTTTGATGTAAGCATTTATTATCCTTTATTTTTGTTTGTAAATTTTGGTCCTTTATGTGGTTATAAAAAATGCTTTCCTTTGCTTGCTTAATGGTGCTGCATGCTGTTTTATCCCTGTGTTTTATAGCCGCTTTTTATTTTTATGCAAATTTTATTTTCTTTTGCATATCTAATCACACTTAAACGATACAATTGTATACATACGTATTTTAAATGATAGCAATCCTTTCTTGTGTCGTTAAGGATGTAATTCAATCTCGACCAGCAACCATAACCTATTTCGACCGAACTCATTTATGTAAATGGGAATAATGTGGAAATCGAAGGTGCTACATGGCCAGGGACCAGTCTGGTACATCTGACCCGCAGCCTATACCTGAGTCTTGGTCAAATATTTACTAGGTCCAGCAAACTAGTTGTAATAGGATTCTTAAACACTTGTTCCACTGTCACTGACATTTATTATTCCCGAGAGCTCGACGTCATAGACAGCATCATATGAAATGTGAAACAATATAGACAGTAGTAAATTTTAATTTTAAATTTGTAAATCTCTTATTGTTAAAGGTAGAAATTGGTTTCATAGATTTTAATGTCGACCTGCTGCGCCGGGCAACATGTAAATTAAAATTTTATGTGACTGTTTGTGGCATAAATTTTTCAATTTTAAGGTTGATATTTTAATTAAACATCATTATTCGTTTCAAACTTCATCAACACTAGAAAAGTAAACATCTATTTTTAAAACCACGGCTTCTTAGATATATTTTCTGTTTAAGAATTTTTAATGTAGTGTCATACTACTGACACGAAAAATATATATAAATATATTACAAGAGGGATTTGATGCTAACGAGGTTCATTCATTCCGAAGTTATTAGCATAAAACTCTTTCATAATAACTGTTTCAAATAATAATCTGTAACATATGCGATTTAGATTTTCTACAAAAATCTCTGTAATTTTCCTTTCGTGATTAGCCAACATGTTCTATATATTGCTGTGTACTAACACCCTAACCAGTATATTGAACATTTACAATTACAACAATTATTTCTACAAAATTATTGTTTAACATCATTCTTTATGTTCATCAAATGCTCGGCTCTTCATCTCAGAGATATTTAAATAATTAACCAAATTAGATTGTTTAAGGTTTCCTTTGTTACCACATTTATTGTAATTATTTATGGGAAACGTGGAGATTTCCTAATTTAATTTAATTTGAACAACAAATACCAAAGATACATATTGAAAATCGAACGCAAGAATAATAAACCAATTTAATTTTGAACGAACTCTTAATTTAACTTCTTTTGAATTGTATACTTTTACAGTGTGCAAATTCGACTAGATTACATTTTTCATTTTATTTTTCTGCTAGGATAGAGTAACTGAGTCGACTTGTACTAACCGTCAGCAGATAAAATTAAATAAAGTAAGCACAGCTTATTACAAATTCTTGTTTCAAGAATCATGCTATCTACAGGTAAGTTAAATATACATAACAATAACCATAAATTGATGAAAATCTTTTTATTACTTTTTGTAAATAACTCTAAATTGTATTTGAGATATATTTAGTTTATTTTAAAAGCGTTTTATTTAAATAAATATACGGTTTTCTTTTAAAAGTAGAATAATGTATTAAATATCATCAGAAGATGCATTTTTAAACCATGTGGAATTCATGGAAAATTATTCTCTTCGTTGTTTTAACAGTAACATTAAAATTTAATTAATGAACCAATCAGGGAGCAGAATCGAATTCTAACAAAAAGAAGTTAAATGTAATTACAATACAGTATAAATTTATCATAGATTTAATTTAGCATCTTATAAATATAAATGTTTTACACAGGGTGTTTCTAAACTTGTGGCAAAACTTTAACCACGTACAGCTCAAGTTATTTATCCACTAAATCATTTAGTAAATTTTTTTCAAATTCGGTACCGTTACGCAGATGTGGGACTTGCATGTTGTACTAGCCTTGTTCAATTGAAAACCAATTTTGATCAACGTAGCCTTGAAAACAAATGCAATAACTCGAATGTTAACTGTTAATGTTAGTAGTGTTTGTAAGCAACGCATTAATAAGTTTCTGGCGTTTGAAAGTGATTGTGAATTTTAAAATTTCGATTTTGAAACGGCGTTTGATGTTGAAAATCCTTTCAAGTTTGATTAGCATGCGGTGTTATAACTTATTTGCGCTGAGGGTGTGCAGCCATTGTCGATACATGCGCGAATGCAAGCAGTGTATGGAAATGCATGTATTGCGTACCCAACTGTGAAGGAATGGTGCCAAAAATTTAAGAGTGGAAAAGAGGGGACTATGGATGAGCCGCGACCAGATGTATGGTGTACTGCATTAACAATATCGCATGTGTGGAAAGCCTTATTAGAGAAAATCAACGGATTTCAATTAGAGAAATTCCAGAAATTGTTGGTGGGAGTATAATATTTGTTCGTAGTATTGTTCGTAATCTGGGTTACAGCAAAGTTAGTTCGCAATGGATTTCTCGTCTCTTGCCTAATGAACAAAAATGCTTGCGAATGGACTTATCTCTGCAACACCTCACAGACTATATGTAAGATGGTGATGAGTTTCCTCTGTCAATAGTTGCTGGTGACGAAACTTGGTGCCATTAATATGAGCCATCCAGTAAGTTATCGTCGATGCAGTGGAAACATTCAAGTTCACCACCACCGAAGAAGGTTAAAGCACAACCATCTGCGGGCAAGGTCATGTTAACATTTTTTTTCGACCGTGAAGGGCCTTGGTTGATAGAGTTTAAGGAACCTGAAGTAAATGTTAATGCAAATCTGTACAATGAAACTTTGAACAAACTTCATCAAGCAATAAGACGCAAACGTCCAGGAAAACTTACGCTTGGGGTCATTTTGTTGAACGACAATGCTAGGCCTCATGCTGCTAATATGATAAAAGAAAATCTTCAACGGAAGATATGGAGGGTTTTAGAGCATCCACCCAATAGCCCGGATCTATCCCCTTTTTGCGATTTCGATATTTTTGGGCCGCTGAAAATGGCGTTAAAATGTTGGCATTTTGAGTCTGACGCAGAAGTACAGATAGCTGTGGAAGACTTCTTCAATCAGTAGCCACAAGAATTCTATGAGCAGGGTATACGTGGGTTAGTAAAACAATGGGATAAGTGCCTTAACTGTGACGATAATTATTTGTAATGAAATTGTTGATTACATTTTTTATAAAGCAAAGATGGGTTTCAATCGTACACACCTCATAGTATATGAAACAGTAATATTCCCAAAAATAAAATTTAATAAACACAACTAACCAAATAATGCGATAAAATCAAAACAACTGCGAATTAAAAACCTTATGACTACACTAGAAATTAAATACCTTGGTACTATATCAGCAATATATTTATTAACTGCAAACACACTAGACTTTTCTTTCATTTGGTTACTGTAGTAAACATGTTCAATTTTGTTATAATTTATTTTTATAATTTTCAAAATTACTAAAAAATGTTTCGTGTAGAACTCGAATTTAATGCAAGTAAAATGAATTTTACATCACTTTGTGAATTATGGATATTTTACGGATTTCAGGAATTGTATCAATGATATAAATAGTTTATACAAGTATATAAATAATTTATAAAGCATCTTAGAGCCTAAATTAAGAAGAAACCACGAGTTTTATACAATTCTACAGCAAAACTAGATAAGCATATTACCTGACTAAAAAACTGAACTAAATTGCAAAGTAAAGTTTTTTAAAGCTTCAATTAGCATTAACTTCATATTTACTAAATAGTTCTGCCATTTAACTGGACAACGTTACATAGATATATTACATACATTTTACCTGAATTGTTATGTGTAGAACTCAATGTACGGCGAAAACTTTGGTACCTCGTTGTTATGATTGTATTGTTAGGAATTATGTAAATAAGCGATTTAATGTAAATTGGAGTGGAAGACAAGCTGTGCATCCATGACCAGGTAGAACGTGCGATATTCGTTTTTACAACGAATTAGCAAGTGTGTGGAAGTGGACGTAGACAATTTTGAACATTTACTGAATTAAATAAAATTTTGTTATTTATTTTTTGTTGTTCTCTACTCGTTTAGGTTGCATGTCTATATTTTCTGTGTTATTGTATCCCTGATTTAGATAATCTAGCAGTAAATCCCAGAAATAGATTGGTGAATCAAGCTTAGGCTCGATTTCCATTTGTTTTGTTCATTTCCGATGTGGCGTTGAAGTTTTCAGGGCGCAGGGGAATTTGTTCTTGGTTGGCAGTAATATGAAGCTTTTAGAAGCATTTGCCAATCCTATATTGTTTTTCATATTTGTAAACAATGTAAAAAAGAACTATTGTAATATGGTTCGGCATATGAAAACAAATATGTATTTTGGGGAAGGTTTGATTTTATCATGTGTGAAATTTGCAAGACTATTTTGCGCTAGGGTGCGTTATGAACACTTTTCATTGAATTTTATAATCTCTTTCATTTAATTTAATAAAAATAGGAGCCTTTTAATAAAAATAAATATTAGTTTGCCTACATAAGAACAGATTACACTCTTGTGGAATATCAAAATGTGATTTGCCAGCTTTGTTTTTAAAGTTAGATTTTGTGTTTTGTAAAATATAGGAACGTTTTTTAATAAATTAAGATTTTAAATTTTTGCTTTAGATATAGTTTGTATTGTCACGTTCTAAGCAACGCTCTCTAGAAACTCATTTTTTCTTCTTGTTGCCTAGCAACCAATGTAAAAAACTTATAGTTGATTGATCTTTGATGTTTTAATAGTGGCGTAAATTCCTAAGTAGAAGCACGTTCCTTTTGCTACTACATAAACATTGTAAATTTACATGCTGTGATTCATGACTTACGAAAATATATTAAACTTTCGCGTCAACAAATAATGAAAAATAAAATTCAGAAGTCAGCTACTTACCTGTGAGAACTTATACATCGATGAGATAACCAATTTTACAACGAATTCAACGATCAAGCTGCAAGTGTACCTTCAACCTTTTTGAAGAAGAAGCAATGGGAATAGCACCTGCGGCTGAAGCGTTAGAACAAATACTATAGCGTTAAGGTTGGTTCATTCGAAAAGGATGTTGATGTTTCAAATTTGATAATTTGCTTCTTTTGTCATTGCTAATTAGTTAATAAATTGTTTTCCAACTGTGCTAAGTTCAAATTACTATATTTCCCTGAGATAAGAAATTATATGTTGTTGTCAACATCACCCTATTGGTTGGTTCAACCATTTATATGAATATTTTAAAGGTAATTTGATTCAAGTAAAGCAGAGTATCTTTAGAAAGGAGAATTTTACCGTTGGTGCACCAACGGCATTAGTAGATTATAAAAGCCACATAACAAATTTATTTATTTAATGATATTAATAATTAATTTTTGCAGGAGTCACACCAATATATTACTAAAATGTTTGGTAGTAATATTTGAAATAAATAAATAAATCGCTAATAATTATTTGCATTAATAAAGTATTCTGCAGATGTCACTAACTGGCATTACAAGAAAAAGAATCTATATTTGTGTCCTTTTGTAAATGAGGATAATGTTATGCTATAATAAGTTAGAAATTAGTTATTATCTTCCGAAACACAAAAAAAAGAATAGTTTAATGAACTATTACAATTTTAAGTTAATCATATTCAGCATTCATTAAGAAACCTTTACAAATATGACCTCTTTACCTTTACTAATTAATGCCAGACTAATTCTAACACAGCCTTAGTTTGGACATGCCTTTATTAATTATTTAACATTATTCGAAAACTAAACTACCTCTAAGTCATTATGGAAGTAAAAGGAAAAACTGAACGTGGATTCTGTTACCAAATATTTTTAGAGGTACAAGATTTTTGTTAATGATTAATTATACTTCGTAAATAGTTGGCTCCATAACTCTAGTCGATTAGCCAAATAGCACTCGCTATGTAATCTATACCGAAGACTTTTTAATTATTCAATTCCGTTAAATTATTAATAAAGATTTTACCTTTGTTCATGCCGTGCAATCTATTTGTATATTGCATTCAATAAAGCAAGCAAGAAAGCAAATGTAGAATTTTTTAGTAGAAATACAACACAGGATAATGTTTGGTTGGCGTAACTTATATCTAAAGCTTTTAAAATGTTTAAGTGATACCTGAGTAGTTGATGGTTTAGTTTTTCACCTTGGTACAAACTTGTCATTTCGTATGCCGTCGTATTAGAAAATAAAGTTGCTCAACGGCAACGGGTATATAACTAACCTCTTTATTAAAAACTATTTTAGATTAATATTTTACAGTTTCAAGAGCACCCCAAGCAGCAATTCCGTACTGCAGTATTAACTGTATAAAAGCATAAAAGCTTGATCTCAAAAAATGTTTATTAGTTCAATTTTAGCAACTACCTTTCTAGCTCATATTCACAAATTGAGTGTATGCAAGTCTGTCTCACGCTCGACTAACAGTTATATCAGTATATATACATATACAAGGGAGTATTGATAAGTAGCCTACCATATAAAACGCCACAATATTTCAAAACTAAATTTATTTATTCAACATAATCTCCTTTAACACTTATACATTTAGCAGAACGTTCATAAAGTAATACCAAGCTATTACAAAATTTTTTTTGTCTTGGTCTGCAAACCGCTCCTCAACGGCACATACTGCTTCGACATTTGTCGAAAATCTTTTCTTTCAAATGTCTTTTGAGTTTTGGGAACAAATAATAGCCTGACGGTGCTAAATTTGGAGAATATGGCGGGTGGTTAACCAATTCAAAACCAATTTCAGTAATTTCTTGCAGTGCAATTAACGACTTGTGCGCAGGAGCGTTGTCTTGCAAAAAGAGCACACCTCCGGCAAGTTTTCCGCGGAGTTTTTCCACAATTTTCTTACATCATTTAGTTAGCAAGTCAGTACAATATGCTCCCGTGATAGTTCTACCCCGTTCCAAATAATCTATCAGAATTATCCCATCTTTGTCCCAGAAAACTGAAGCAAGAATCTTGGCTGCCGATTTTTGAACATGGAATTCTTTGGGTCGTGGAGAATCAACATGCTTCCACCGTTTGGATTGCTCTTTAGTCTCTGGGTCATAGTAATGGATCCCCGTTTCGTCCATAGTAACAAGCCGATTCAAAAAGTTTGAGAAATCTTCTGCAAAACAGCGGCAGATTTCCTTTGATGTTGTCAATCGAACGCGCTTCTGATCAACGTTCAAGCATCTTGGAATCCATTTGGCCGAAAGCTTTCTCATACTGAAGTCGTGATGAATGATGTGAAATACACGTTCATAGGGAATGTGCAATGCTTCTGCAATATTCTTAATCCCAATACGTCGATTTTCTAAAACCATATCATGGACAGAATCAATGTTTTCCGAAATGGTTACAGAAATTGGTCATCAAAGGCGGTGCTCACCTTTCACATCTGATCTTCCTGTGTTATCTGCCGCAACCCAGTTATTAATAGTGGCATATGAAGGATACTGATCACCTAAGGTTTCTATCATATCAAAATTTCTTTGCTCGATATCCCTTCCAAAGTAAATAAATAACTGACCGAAACTCGATTTTTCAAGTTCTATTTCTTGCTCAGACATGCTGTTTTCAAACATTCACAGTTTGATTACCGCTCAACTTATGGATGTCAAACTTTGCCAACTTCTTTATAACACATCATTGTTGTAACCATAGCAACCATATTCATTTTTCTTTACTATATACTTTCCAGGCTAACTAAATATCAATACCCCCTCGTATATATTGCTGTGTTACTTGGGAAATTAATTAATAAGTACCAATGGTTGTAATTATAGCGTTGGTTGGGGCAAAATAAAATAAAGGGAATGATTAAACCTACACATTGGAAGCCATAAAGTAATATCAAATTCTTAATCGAGGTATCCTCCTCTAGATTAATATCCAAAATAAACAAATTCATAAATTGTTCAACCAACACGAAATCAAATAAAATTGCATCAACCTTTTTGCAGATCTCAGGGTCGCTGTTATAATTGGTCGAACTGCATAAACTCGTGCAGCTAGTAACAAAGCAAGTACATACACAAAGGAACACATACGGAATATCAAAAAAATTATCATATAGAAATTAGTTGGCAAAATTCATTTCAAAATTATTAGTGCTTTCCCTTACTTTCCCCCACAAAACAATATTCAAGTTGGTAATCCAAAATAAACATAATAAAATACCAATTATTATTTTATTTATTTATCTGATCGCAACTTTGTTGCAATCCATTCCTGCCTTGAATTTTGAAATCAGCTAGCTTTGGCGCGACCGGTCCTTTTGCACGTGATGAATTCCACGAACCAAAACAGTATACAAGTTGTCCAGGGTTTTGTTGTTGTTCTGCTGTTAGTGAAGTTAGTTGTTGTTTGCTGTATCCAAATCTTGGCCACACGTAAGTAAATTCAGCTCTCAACACTTCTTTTCAATCAGAATACACTATTACTTGCTTATAGAATTTGCACGAATAATATTATGTACATAACCTCCCATTTGTTTCAAGGTCAAATTCTTATTTGATTTTAATTACTTTATTTCAATTTTTCGAAGCATTCCCTTTTATTTATTTAATTATATATACATAATTATTTTTAATTAATTTTGTAGAGTCAAAGTTTTCCACAAGTGACATTGACGTTTGAGTCAATTTGTCAAAATAAATTGAAGATGGTCCATGAAGAAATTGAAGTAGGATAAAACAATTGATAAAACCCACTCCAATTTTTCTCCGGAATTTGAATTTTTCGAATGATTGACATTAACGCTGTACGATAGTTTGTACCCGCAGTAAAATGAAAACACAATTTTGGAACACCGAGAAATGCCTAACATTTTTTGAATAGGCATGTGTTCCCATCAAAAAAGGATGATGCCTGTACAGTATGTTGGATAGGTATTATTTAGCGGCGGCCATGGATTGCACCGCGGTCCCTTTATCCCTCTAAACTTTCCATGAACTGTACCACCGTCCTTACGGACACCCCCATGGATTTCACCATCCATCTTATCATTTTGAAATTTTTGTAATCTCTAGCGGCATAATGTTTGAATTTTTATCAGAGAGTATAAAAACAAGTTTGTGGAGTGAAATAGCCAGTTCTAAGTCGTCAGTCGTAAGAATAGAAGCCACTGCTGTATAAGAGAAAGAGGAAACGTTTTGTTGGTTGTGGAAAATTTTAAAGATTATCAAACTGCTGAGTTAAAAATAATTGTGAAAAACGTGTGGAGGTGTAGTGTCAGGAGATGCCCAGAAAAGGCTTTTACATTTAATGAAGTCTTACTTATTTTGAGACACACTAAAACTTTTTAATCTGATATTTTGTCAATAATCATACAGTTATATGAGAAATTCGTTATAAAGAAGCGGTGCAGTTCATGGGTGCGCTTATCACCCGCTTCGGCGTGTCTGGGATTAGGGTACTTACAGTGACACAGTCCATGTGCGTCCATATTTAGTATAGATGTTCTTAAATGCCAAAGTGATACCAATGATCAATTATTTTCTATATTTACACATTCACTTTATTGCTCCGTTTGGATTTGACTTCAATCTATACCAAGGGCTAAACAAAGGCTTTGCTGATAAGAGTTTCCCAGGAAACGAATAAGACAAAAAAAAGTTGAAGAATATTTTACAGGCTATGATGAAGTACAATGCTGTTGCGGTTTAATGGTTTTGGAGCATCTTGAATCCAAGTGAGATTATCCGAAAAAATAAAAATTATTTCAAAAAGATCTAAGCTGTTTCTTCTTTTCATTCCAAAAACATTTCAAATGACCCTCATATTTCCTGCTTACTAATTAATAAACTAAAAAGTCTCTTATAGTAATGAAACTGTTTTTATTCATTTCTGCCATTATCGAATTTTTTACATAGTTAAGTACTGCCTGTATGAGATTTCAGTTTACTACGAAAAGGAATTGCTATGCGTAGGTTTTCCATTGTTAATAAACACTGTAGAATTACAATTGGTAATAATGTTTAAGTATTGCGCATATTTACATTTTATTCAATTTCAAGTGGGTATGCTATAAAATGACCAGCATTTTTTCACATATTAATGAAACTTGATATTACTGTCTGGTCTAAACATTTACGTCCTGCATAGGTCCTCCAATCATTATTTAACCAGTTAGTAGTTAAGTACGCCAACAAAATCATTAACCACAAAGGCAATTGTGCTTCTAATTATGAATAAATCTACTGTGATCGCGAATTGTTGATTATTTAATAGTAATGCTCCAAATTAATTGCAAACACTTTATTGACAGTTCGTTGTTGGCGAGTGGGTTTCAGACAATCATACTTTAATAGCTATGTTTCATTCCTTAATTGCCAATTAAGATAAATGACCTGCTTAGTTTATATTATTTTGTATGCAATCGTACCTATCGCCACAGAAAATGATTTCTGATGACGAACCGTGCTTGATTTTAAATTATATTACCCACAGTTCATACCTACTTCAAAATTTCTGCCAGCGCACGTTTTCCTACACAAGTTCTTGGTTCATTCAAATCTCTATCCGTAACAAATCGCGGCCCAACCACGATATGTCACATCTGTTCGTTAGGTCCATTCTTCGAGTTCTGCAAAATTTTGATTAGTTTTGCTTCGCGGCGATCTATGTGTCCGCGCTGTCTTGCATCTGCCTATAACGAATTCACTTTTCAAGTATTGTTAGTATTCATATGCTCCCAATTTTTCTTTTTTGCTACTTTTGAGGGCTTGTTTTCTTGTTTTAATGGAAACAATCTGTGTATAATTTACACTTGAGAGTTTTGTGTTGTGGGTTCGAAAATCTGGTATACCTAACCGTTTTCTGTTATCATTAATTTCTACATTAATATGATGTTTAACTATGATTTCTATAAATTTGTAAATAGTCCGTGTATCTGAACAAATATATGCCTACAAGTGTAAGTGAAATATTAAACTAATTTCTTTCAGAATGAAATACAAGGCGTAATCAAAAAGTCCGTATAGCGTTTGACAGATGTTACTAATTAATAGTAACATAAAAATAAAGATTATTGAAGGTAACACAGGAATTTTAGGCGGGCAAGCATTAATTTTCAACAATAACTTAGTAGCTTGTTTTACCTGATACGAGAAAATCCTATGACAAAATCGCGACAACAAAGGTAGAACGGTTTTATCTAACGACATTTGCCCGAGGCGTGTTACCTCAAAGTGACCAAGTTTGAGTAAACACAACAAAAGTGTGTACCGCAGAAAACAAAACCCGGGTTTTATTTATTAACATAATTTAGCAGATGGAGATATTTAAGTCGATTATTGTCATTACCATAGTGATTTAATGCAGGAAAATTTATGTCGTTTTTATACCATTAGGTTGTTTCGAAGGAGAAGGTATATACAAGTGTATCTATTTCCCTAAACTTGACTTTCTATTTATCTGATGTCAAACTAAAATAATACGATCGTTACCAAATGGCCTACTTTATAGATAAGTTAAATTATTGGCAACAAACTGAGGCATTTAGACGCACAGATTAACATATTCCAGCATGTATAGTGCATTTAAAGATTGCGAGTGTTTGTCGTTCGGAATCGCCTTTACGAGGTTTCTCACGTACTTCTAGATCACATCTGTGATCTCATATTATCTATGCTGACGTTTTTAAGTTTGGTAAACAATCGAAAGTCACAGAGTTAGTAAATTATTGACAGTTTATCAATTTCATAATTAAGCAGCATTCGAAGTACTCTATCTCATGTTATCTCAAGTTTTGAACTGAAATTTTGTGGTGTAGCAGCTCAACTTCAAGCTAGTTCCACTCCAACTCAGCCAAGTCTAACTCAGCGTCAACCCAAATCAGCGCTAAGCTGGTTCATTTTTAGGCTAACTCAGTACCAGCGCAAATCAGCACCATACTAAATCAGCGCCAAGCCAACTCAGCGCCAGTCCAAATCAATGCCAGCTCGCCTCAGAGCTGTCCGTTTAACGCAATCATGGCACGGCAGTAGCCAAATAGGCGCCTACTTATTCTAAAATAAATGTGCAGAAGGTATTCTATTATTGCCTGAAATTATTGTTTATTTATTATTACTTATTAATTATTATTGAGTAGAGCGATGATTCCGTTGATACTATAATTAAACATACATATTTTATTAAATAGAAATACGTAATTATGACAGACTGCTGCCAAGTAGAGCTGCCGCCAAATAACCAGCGCTGAGTTACATTGGTGTAAAATTGGCGTTTATTGATGGTGCCGAGTCTGCTGCACTTTTTCTCACTAATGATAAAAAGAACTGTTGAGTTGAATGATATGGTTTCCTACTTGCAGCAAGATCTAAAATATACCAGGATTTTTCAGCACCTAGGCCATGCTGCCAATCCCAGCTTCTTCAATGGTACTTCTATGCTATTTTAAGTAAAATGTTTTAATTTATTGAATTTAGTGACGGGTTACTAATGAGGTACTGGTATATTAATTGGGTGGGGGAGGGTGTCTTGTCCTGTAAATTTTTTATTTCTTCATATTATATAACACTGTAAACTCTATACAATTGTATACTCCTGACATTTCAGTATCAAATCTCTGTGGACTAAAAACATAAATCAATCACCAAAGTAAAAGATTCAAAGAAAGTAATGATTATTCGAAAGATTTGAATGTTTAAAAGAGTGCACGAAACTTGTTATACAGAGCTTGTATATTACTGATATTTTATACACTGTCTGTAACGGTGCTAAGCGTGGAAAAAAAGATTTAGCGTTTATGTAAATTTAAAGAATGAAACAGCAAAATGAAACAGTCTAACCACAGTATACAGTGTATTCGTATTATCCCAGTTTGCCTGAAGGAAGTACCGTGGATATTCAAAAACAATTTATTTTATTTACATTTACAAAAACTTGACTCGAGTTTTTCTTTGTTCGTTTCTTGTTTTAAAATACTGTTCCTAAAAGTATCACAAGTTTGTATTTTTTTATACGTGGTAAAATGTATGCCAATTCTTCGTTTCCTAATTCGCCTTCCCCTCTTTGTATTACAGGCGATTTCAAAACAAACTACTACCTACTTTGATATCGATCAAAAACAAAATATTTAATTCGTATGTGGTATTTTTACCGGCGTTGGTGGTCTAATTGTTAGCTTACGTAATTATAGATGCAACAATTGCAGGTTCAAACTCGGCTGAGGTCTGTTAGATTTTTGTCCATAAAAGTGGGGCTTGTGTCGGAAAAGAACTAATATTGCAAGTCTCGTACTACTGCAATATGTGGCACGTTAAAAGTCATTGGCTCAGATACACAAAACCCGTAGTTACGTTATACAAGCCAATAATAACTTATTCAAATTCAAAATTTGCTTAAAAACCTGGTATTCTTAGGAAGTAAAGTAGCACCGGAAACTCTCGAACGTACTAACCTTTAAAGACGGTTACTAGAACTAAAGGGAATTGCTGCGCTTCTCAAAATATTTCAAAAATCCGGAACTGTTCTTTATTCGAATAACTGAATTTTAAGCTTTCGTAATTTATTATTTCCAAGAAATAGTTTCAAGGTAAAGTTTGACCCAGTTACGGTTAGAAGAAAGCGACAGTGACAGATAATGTAGAGAGCAACTGTCAATTCCACCCTGGTTAAGTAATGGTACTTCAGAGAAACGTTAACTTTTAGGGCAGTCGAGCATAATACTTTATTCGCATACGATTTACAAAAATTGCAAGAAACAGCTTAAGCCAAAACGAAACGCCTACACAGTACAATTAAGCGGATACATGAAGCAAATATGCAAATACTATCCTGTTTGGAAAAGCTTTGCATGTATTTAAATTTTTTTAGTGGAATATGAAATATCAAAGGAACGATAAGAGACTTTATTTGGAGCCCCTATTAATGTTCAGTTAAATACATCAGATATTTTTCATAACTAAATACATGACGAGAAGTATCCTTAAAGATATCGAGTTAGCCAACAGAAGTAGCTTGCTAATTATTATATCCTTAAATGCAAAGGACATTCCAAAGAATTACACAGTTAGCAATATTGTAAGACCAGACGATTTATAGACTAGTTAAAAACACTATGACACATAATAAATCATTCGAAAAATAAGAGAGTGTAGTTATTTGTCTATTCGGTAATGGATAAGTTTTTTTATATGTATTTACAAACGTCTTAGTCACTGTAAGTAAATAGTATATAAAGAAAATATTATTTTATTCTTACAAATTTATTGAAATGTGAATTAAATATTCGCCCTTAGCTGAAAGTTTTGTACTGTTGCTAGTATTTTAGAATTACTTTATACGGGGTATTTCAACTAAAACAGTTCGTCCTGAATAGCTTTGTAACTGATCAAATTTATTATTAACATACCTTAAGCATTTTTTGTAATTATTTGACAGTTCCCATACCCATCCCAAATTTCAAATGCCATTTGTCACAAACAAATAGCCAGAAATGAAAAAATTCAGATTGTACAAAGAACCTTCCAAAATGAACTATCGCTCGACATCCCTTGTGATTTAATATTTTCAGGTTGGTAATGGTTTGGACTAGGGAGATGAAGTACATAAGATGACTTACATGGTAAAATAAATCCCCGTTCACTACTGTTGGTCTATTTCGCCAATTGATTCAAATTTGATTATTTACAAAGTTATTGAGAGCGGACTATTTTAGTTGGGACACCCTCTATAGTCGCGCTAATACGAATAAATACTATTACGGAAAGTCTAATTATATATAAAACCGGCATAGATGCGAATTAATTAAAATTACATTGTTTTACTGTATTTTTACATCATTAGGTGATTTGATTTTCTCTACACCTAAACATCGATATATGTTTGAGCTAAAACTCTGGGGTTCAATTTGCATTTCCAAAACATCAGATTTCAGCAATAGCAACAGCCATTCTCTCTGGCAAGGCAACAGCAAACTGTAACCAGATATTCGGCCTCACTATGTCGGTGGCACTTTAAATGTGCAACACAGGCAATAAAGAGAAAATGCCTACGGTATAAGATACATCACTCGAAGAAGAATCAGAAGAAAGGGTTTAGATTCTTGTGGTCTGTAATATTACATGGCAGAGTATTTTTATAGAAGAAATGTATCGTAACTTATTTTTCTTTGAAGTTTATATTAAGTAATATTTCACTTTATATCTGGAAGAAATATATATTTGCTAAAAGGATTTGGTTACGATATTCGTTATGTCAATCGTCAACTGTAACTTACAGCACAGCAGACGGTTCGGTTATCTGACTGACGTCGAAATCGTTTTACCTGACATTCAGTCAGATAATGTAATTTTAAATTTATTCGGAGCCTATATTGGTTTTCAGGAAATGACGAGTTATGAGTATAAACGGCAATATATAGTATAATGATAACATTTTAATCAGAGTTGATTTTAGTACCTTATTTCTATGAATATCTTATGGTGTTACATTGGTTCCACAAATATGCTTGCTCATAACTTTACTGCTGTAGTTATACGCATTTCGATTTTGGTGTACTTATTACAAGTACGGTACCGAAAACATTTCGCGTGAGGATACTAATAAAATCGAATCCTTCGCCCCTTCGCGTGCAGTTTTTTCAACCCGGTACAAAGTAATATTTGGCGGAATTCCGGGCACAATAACTGTAACAAAGGTAGAAGCTGCAAATACAAAATGTGTATGTGTTACAAGGTTAGCTATATCCTGCATTGTGTTCTATTGAATTTTAAATTGTAAAACAGCCTAAACGGTAAAATTGTCCTTTCGACGGTGCGTAACGAAACATCTCGAAGCGTAACAAATCTCCACATTCGGCATTCGCAAGTTCATTGCAGCCAAGGTCTGACGTTGAAAGGGAAACTCAGGTGGCCCTGTATCACGGCCACCCGGGACGGTGAGAATGATGAAAACTGAGCGATCGTAAAATTCTTACGCTTTACAAACTACAAGATGTTCAGACAAACAGTGTTCTTGCGATCCATACTCCCAGTACACGAATGTATTACTGTCACGCAAATCATCGATATGGAAATTTTGACGGAAATATGCGTTTTGAATCTCCACGAACCTAAAAAATTGGGTGTGGGTGTGTGTGTGTGCGTGTATGAAACATGGCATGCCGAGGTACAACAAAAATTCATCGGATAAAATTTTTTCTCGAAACTATCTAATACCGGAAATGAAAATTAAACATGTTTTGGATATCATATTTTATGAGTATAGAATTGTGGAAACGGTAACAGAGAATTTTTTAGGGCATTTCTCTTCAACTAGCATGCCTTTTTCTAACTCTCTGGGTTAAAACGTAAGGCAGCTAGGATTTTTTAGAAATTTCGACTTTAATGCCTCTTTCTTCAAAATCTGGAAGTTGAGATACATTTTTGGAGTAATTAAAAGTTCTTACAGATTATAAAATCAGAACTAAAACTTATACGAAAATCGCTATAAGTTTTGATATTTACAAAAAACATTATTCTGGAATTTATTTAAGTTTCTTGTTTAAATTTGCTGAGATAATAGACTGCATAGACTACCCATATGTTTCTATTCGTAGCTGCAGCTTGTCTTGGACCTGTATGACACGGCACAGAATTTTGTTCATGGTGTTTTTACAAAATTCTGTGCCCTGTCATACAGCAGAATTTTGTTCAAAATTTTGTACAAAATTCTGTAGCTCCTGGTCTAAAGCCTAGAGAATTTTGTTGAGTAACAACGTCAAATCGATGCGCAAACGAGCACTCTCTAGTGTTCATCAATGATCACTGAGGGCAAAGACGTAAATGTTTTACCACATGTACTACCTAAAATCTTTTAAAGTTAGCCATTCTACACAAACTTAATACAAGCCACGAAAAGATAAACCACATTCGAGGTTATGTAAATAAAAGTAAACAATTATTATAAAACCTTGATAGATTTCCACCTTATCTATAGTAAAATAATTATTTTGTCAGATTTCTCACAGATTGCAATATAATTTGCACTTATTTGCGCATGCTCATAGACAAAATTTTATACACATTTCTGCTCCGTGTTTCGCAGAATTTGGACAAAATATGTTCAAAATTTTGTACAAAACTTTGAACAAAATTTTGTACAAACTTCTGTGCCGTATCATACAGGCCTTAGAAACCATTTTCAGAAAATTTTCATAATGCGTTGAATTGATATGGTTAAACACCTAATATTATACGTTCACATTTCAAAATACAATTAAAGTGCTATTTGAAAGCCAGACTATCATGCGAATTTCAATAATGTAATGATGTATACAATGTTCTATTTGAAATAATGCAAATAGTGATTATTTCCGGTGAAACCTGAACTGTTCAACTGTTCAAAAATAGAATGGCTCTGTATTGTTAGCCTAAATATTATTTTTAATGCTTGGGCGCTGTTTTTAAAGCATAAATAATAGTGGCATAAAATGCTAAAAAACGCAGACAAATAGGCAGAAAACGTATCATTTTATTATCGATTCCTCTTTTACCGAACGGTGGCGAGGTTGCCATTGTTCAATTTGGAATTAATGAAAGGTGATGGGTCCCATTTGGACTTACATCATGCTCCTCCCGCTCCAACTACATTCGCTCTCTCCATTTTCACTATTTGTGTTAATTGTATGTATGATGTTGTGTGTGACCTTGTTACTTCTCCTGGTCAGCCAGTGGTTAGGAGAAGCGCCGTTAATTGTAACCCAACGGCGAATGGATTACCGAGCTCGATACCGATCTTAGGAATTATAGAAAAATTTCTGCTAGCCTAGCCCTCTTACCACTGGGCTACTCAGGGTTCCAGAAAACGCATCAAAAACTTAAAATAACCTATCTTAAACAATAATGAAACTGAATGTTTTACTTAAAATTAACAAATGTAGATTTACAAACCTTAAATATATAAAAATATCAATAAAATATACATTGATTTATTTCTATACGTATCTACTGTTCCACATTGTCACACAAAACATTTTTTTCATAAATGCTTAGTTTCAGATATATGAAATTTTGAAGAAACGGCGTTTCAACATAGAAATTTTCGTCTATCTGCTCTTAAAACTCTAGACATTTTTGGAAAATTCTGTATACAGGGTGTCTCAGAAAGAATGGGCCAGCGTTTAACCATAGATTCTTTATGTAAAAATAAACCGATTAAACCTAATATACCTTAGAACAAAAGTCCTTCCTTAAGAAGTTATAGGGCCTTAAAGTTCAATTTTTTATTTCTTCTTTTTATTGTAATATCCACAAATCTAAAGATCTTTCTTTCAAATTTGGTACACATACTTATCATTACGTAGTACAGTCACAGAATTAATTTTCATTAACCAGACTTGACCGTAAGAGGCACTTAACCTACTACTGAAATCTTATATTGGCTCTAACTTTGTTATTAGTGGAACATTTTAAAATTTTATGTTATTTTCTGAAAGCGAATTAAAAAGTACAAAAATAAGGTACTCTTAGTTCATACGCGTAGAAGCAACCGTTTGCCTTAAAATGCTTGTCCCAAGTTTTGGGTTGTCGTTACGACATGCAATTATCAGCTAGCTGATTGTAAAAACAATGGGTAGTGCTTGTGACCTACACTGAAGAACAATGCGAAGTTAATTAAATACTTTGGTGTTGTAAAAATAGTATTTTTAATTTCTGATTCATTTACGAAAATGCCTCGACATAACGAACGTCGCTGCATATTCGTAAACACAAAACAGAAATTAAAAATACAATTTCTATAACACCAAAGTATTTAATTGACTTAGCATTGTTCTTTACTGTAGGGTACAAGCACTACCCATTGTTTTTACGATCGTGGCTAGCTGATAATTGCATGTCGTAACGACAACCCAAAACTTCGGACAAGCATTTTAAGGCAAACGGTTGCTTCTACGCGTATGCACTAAGAGTAGCTTATTTTTGTACTTTTTAATTCTCTTTCATAAAATAACATAAAATTTTAAAATGTTCCACTAATAAGAAAGTTAGAGCCAATATAAGATTTCAGTAGTAGGTTAAGTGCCTCTTACGGTCAAGTCTGGTTTATGAGAATACTGCTGTCACTTTACTACATAATGATAAATATGCGTACCAAATTTGAAAGAAATATCTTTAGATTTCTGGAAATTACAATAAAAAGAAAAAATAAAAAATTGAACTTTAAGGCCCTATAACTTCTTAAGGAAGGACTTTTGTACTAAGGTATATTAGGTTTAATCGGTTTATTTTTACCTAAAGAATGTATGGTTAAACGCTGGCCAATTTTTTCTGAGACACCCTGTATATAGACAATAATTAGAAAAGCAGGAAATTGAAACTAAAATTACAAGACAAGGGTAGCTGTGCTAAGAAAACAAGAAAATTTAAAACAAATTGAAGTGCATTATGCCAAAATGCATAAACAAAGTACGAAAATATCAAAAAAAATTGAAGAGAAGTTAAACATAACATGTATTTTTGTTATATGTATATTGTTGTTTTTGTCATGATTCCAATTTATTTCTACAAATTTATATACTGCTACTAATTATTACATATAGCCATAAATCGGTACGGTGTAATAAATACGTAGAAGCCGTGGCTTTTGCCTCCCCCTGTATTAGTTCTAGTTTGCGAAATCAAGGATACGGTTTAGATGCTTCGATAAATATTTTCGCAGTAAGGTTATATATCTTATATGTAGTATTTGCTGTCATTCAAAATAAATTTCATTTATAATTGGCAGACATGCTATATCAGTATAACTCCCAACAAATACGCTTAAGGAATTTGCTAAGGTGACTACTGTTGCTAATTTTCGATTATTTATTAAACAATTCATATATTTGACAAACTGTAAATTAGGTCATTGTAATTTAATTGATTATTTTTTACACTGATTTTATTACCTTTAAAACATGCGACGGAATAAATAATTTTATAAATAAATATTTTATTATGTGAAAATTGTAGGTGTATAGTATTCATTGCAGAGTATACAGTGAACACCATTTATAATCCCAAATGTTTGGTGTTATCTACATGGTTTCTCATGCATTGTTTAACCAATAAATGTGTTTTGTTATGTGTACAATAGCAGAAAATCGATTCACCGCTTATTTATTATAACAATCAGACTGTGCGTTATTTCGGAAAAAATAAATCAATACCCTGCATTTGCATAATTACTTATTTAACCAAAGTTGTATCTCTTAAGGTTTTCGATTTTACAATTGGGACCTTAGAATTACGTACACACTTAAGTAACTATCCGACAGATATTGGACGTCCAAGCGAAATGTTTAGTAATTTTTTTATTAATCGCTGTTACCTACTTGTTCGTTTCGTTTGGCAATTTTTTCATCCTTGCATTTTCATATTCATCTCTACAAACTTCGAATTGTAAGTTGGAAAAGCACCAAAAAGCGTTTAAATAATGCAGAAGAGTCAGCAAAATAATATAAAGTGGCGTAGTGTTTGCCTTACTGATTAAATATTTCCGTGTAAATTTAAACCCTAGCAAGTGCCGGCTTTGTGTTGAAAATCTGGGTCAACCTTTTGTTAGTTTTCTGCAACAAAAGCGTTCTATTGCTGAAATATTGAAAAATCTTCTGAAGTATAATAAGATATAAAGATAGCAAAGGGGAACGTTTTTATCATTTGAAACAAGATAGGACATTTTAACTAACATTCATCCCTGGTTAACGAAATATTTATACACTCCAGACGGAATGATAATTAAAAGCCCGAAAGTCACTAAAATAATACGATATATGTTACAAAAGCCAGTTGTTTTTAGGCTTAAATTTCAACCTACATCATGATTTTACGATCCCGTTGATGTATACTGACTTCGGCAGTTATATATTAGGGGATGGATATTAAATGCACATAAAACGGGTGCCTTTCTTGGCTGATTTATGAGTCAAAGTTGGAAACAATTGTAAAAATACCCCGGCTGGTAGTTTTATTAAATTTCAGTAACAGTTTTAGGAACGGCATTAAGTTTTGTGTGCATTTCATTTAATTTTGCGGCATATCTAACTCACTTAACATCATACAGACGATTAATTTTTAAAAATGCATCCATTGTTAGATACGTTGTAATGTGCGTATGGCATACAATAAATAATATCGATGACTCCATATTTTATTCACCGCCCTCTCTTTAGAATCATTTATCCACTGAGTCGGTATCTATGAATGAGACTCATTGCGCGATTGTAGTTTTGCGGGCAGCTGTCAGTACTTAGTTTGGTATGATGCACAAAGCACTTGATGGAGGTCAGGTGACATTGCACATGCGTATGACATGACAGCTGCGACATGTGCTGGTGTCGTCACATATGTCTCTTTCCACTTCACCATTACGAAAATGGAAATTAGGGGAAGTTTGTTTGTTTTCAGGGAGTAGTATTCTAGATGTTTTGTTTTCGCTTTATTATATCCATTCATATTGTTTGGCAAATATTTGTGGAAGTGGAACATTATGCCAATATTTGCAATGTTTTAATACGCAGAATATCAGATGTTTTAACGTTATAAACGCAACGAGAAATAAAATTCAAAGCTTTTACAATTTCATGTAATATAAATATTAATAATCCTTGATTGGTATTTAAAATACTTATAATTTTTAGCTTCAGCTCACTTTCAATAACGGTTTCATGAAAGCATGTAGATTAAAAGATCCAAAATTAGAGAAGTATGACTAATCCCTAGTTGTTTACAAAGTTTTTCTTCTAATTACCGTAATATCTTTTATCTTTACTTGTTAATAAGAGATATAAGAGTTTCTTGTTAATTCTCCAATCTCAACGATGTCCGATTGGTTTCGTAAAAAAGATGTCTCAGTATTTTTGTAGCATGTACTTCAAGGCCTTTACGTTCGATCAACGGAAAGTTGTTGAAATACACATATAAATGGGTATGGTAATGGTAACAAATTTTAAACTTAACTTTAGATGCCATCATTTCAAACGATCTTCTACGGTTCGGGTCGGTGACCCATGGTCCGCGGACTACATGCGGCCCTCTAGGACAGTGTTTCTCAACCCAAAAGGTACCATACCAGGAAAATATTAAGTATTTTTACGCGGGCCAGTGACAATATTATTAAAAAAATTTGTAAAAACTAAAAAAATGCAAATAGGTAATACATTTTTTTTATTGATTTCTGAGATGATATTTCAAGGATGAATTCCAGAACTTATTTAAAGTCGAAAAGTTCATATAACCATATTTCCTAAACGTAGGTAACCGTTAACGAGTTATTGTATATTTCATACGGATATCTGAAATACTGAGCTAGTTGTCACGATCACGTCTTTTGTTTGGTAACATTTGAACATCGTTTTTAACAAATTATTGTTTGTAACTTATCAGTTTATTACTGTGATATTGAAGTTAATGTCTTCTTCTTTGTATCCTTATATTCCCTTCGTAATTTGCAAGTGATTTACTATACCTACGATATTTTCAAATGAAGAATATGCAGATATTCATTATGTTTACGGTCTGTGTGATGGAAATGCTTTAGCAGCACAACAAGCGTATCGTAGAAGATATCCCAATAGAAGAGGGGCGGCGGAGCAGTAGAAAGATATGCACAAAGATACCCCAATAGACCCCTTGCGCCACATAATGCCTTTAATCGTTTGGAAAGAAATGTGCAATATGGACAGTTTTCCAAGCAAAAGGTGAGGCAGCGACATATCAAAACTGTAAAAGCTGAAGCGAAGAAGTAACTGATAATCCTTATATAAACCAACAGGCAGTTGCAAGAACTGTAGGCTTTAGCCAAAGTTCATTATTTAATATTTTAAAAGCAAATCAGTCGCATTCTTACCACGTCACATTACAGCAACACCTTACTAAAGATGATTACCCACGTCGAGCGAATTTCTAGCAATTTTTAAGAAAAATGTTACTACTGATTCACTGTTTTTAAGAAATATTCTATTTTCTAAGGAAGCGACGTTTAGTAACAATGGATACACATCCGTTGTTACTAAACGTCGCTTCCTTAGAAAATAGACATAAATAGACACAATTGTCATTTCTATTTACAAGATAACCCACATTGTATTCGACAAGCACACTTTCAAACAATTTTTACTGTAAATGTGTAGAGTGGATCATTGACAACTTTATTGTTGGTCCCCACTTCTTTGAGGGCAATTTAACTGGGGAAATGTATTTACATTTTTTAGAAAATAATTTGCTTCTAGTTTTAGAAAACATTCCTCTTTATGTGAGACAGCGTATGTGGTTTTAAAATGACGGAGCACCTGCCCAATTCCATACAATTGTAAGAAACTACCAAGATGAAACTTTCCATAACACATTAATTGCAAGCGGTGCAGTTCATTCTTGGCCACCACGTAGTCCGGACTTGACTTGTTCGATTTATTTTTGTGAGGTAAAGTAAAAAAACGACGTCGGCCAAAGAGTTGTCTGTAGAGCCATAAACGATGATGAACAAGTTTTTGATTTATTACAAGAAGCTCCGTCTTTAAGAGTGCCAAGAATTGCTTTACATACTGGAATACGTAGAAACCAGGTGCGAGAATAATAAGAAATGCTCGTTTACATCCATATCATCATCAAAGAGTTAGGTAATGATTTTGAAGGTCGTTTAAGATTTTGTACAAAATAATCAAAACCTACCACATGTTTTATGGACCGATGAAACTTCTTTTACACGAGATGGTATCAATAATTATCATAATTTTCATATATGAGTTGCAGAAAATTCTCATTTAAGAAGGCGCTCGCATTTTCAAAATAAATTTAGTGTTAATATGATAGCTGGTATTTTTAATGAGCGTCTGATTGGACCATTTGAACTGCCACATCGTTTGTATGGTGCGGATTACGAATATTTTCTAGCAAACTCTTTACCCTTATTACTGGAAGATGTGCTATTAAATATTCGACGTACAGTGTGGTACCAACACGATGGGGCACCAGCATATTAATGGCTTCGTATTAGATTTTGGCTTAACCCCCATTTTCCGGGAAGATGGATTGAAGTAGGAGGACCCGTAGAATGACCACCGCGTTCGCGGTGCCTGATTCCATTAGATTTTTATCTTTGGTGTCACATGAAACAGATTGTTTATGCAGCTGAAGTGCACACGGCAGAAGAATTACACCAAAGAATACAGCACGCCGTCGATATTATTAGGAATAGCCCTGCAACCAGCGATCTCTTTTGCGACGTGCGGCTTTGTGTATCGAACACAATGGAGACAATTTTGAACGTTTCTTGTAAATAAAATAATAAAAATGTATTAAAAGAAGATTTATTTATTAAAATTCGTTGAACTAAAATTTTAGTTACATAAATTATGAAATGAACAATAACTCGTTAATAAGTTCTGGAATGCATCTTTGAAATATTGCCGGTACGTTTTGGGATACCCTATATATATTTTTAAAGAGTACCAATCAAAGTGAATGCTGTTTTGTTTTTCTGTGGGTAGAGGTTCAATTCTTGGATTTCGGGTGGTAATTATAATGCGTAAGACATAACTTCCGATTTGTCGAAAAAGGCAGGAAGACCCTCATTGCGTTTTCATGCAAAACTGGACATCCACTTCTAACTCTAACCCAAAACTGTATTATGGGCATTAGTTCAAACA
This sequence comes from Limonius californicus, assembly GCA_014611495.1. Taxonomy (NCBI): domain Eukaryota; kingdom Metazoa; phylum Arthropoda; class Insecta; order Coleoptera; family Elateridae; genus Limonius; species Limonius californicus. Next base: position 38,540 of record JABXWE010006031.1, on the reverse strand, counting down.
ACGTTTTTAACCCTAAGTCTTAGTTTAATTTAATAAGTTTCTCCTGCATAAAGACATTATCCACATATTTTCCATTCGCCAATCTTCTTCATGGGGATAAAATTCATTAAATGCACAAGAATCTGCTTGCAGATATGATTTATCAATATTGTATCTAGATCACCTGAATTAATTACAACTGATAAAGAATGAAACATATCCCACACTTGTATTCTTATAATTGTTACGTTCACAGTATTAATTTTCTTTTAACTGTATCACTTTTGTTGTAAAAGTTGAAAAGGGTACTGTTATTTCCTTGAAGGCTTAAATTTAATTCATTTATCAGGGAAAATATATCTGAGACGTATGACACTTTCGCAACCTAAATAATGCCACGGAACGTTTTCGACCTGTCAATTTTTTTTAATATAGAAAAGATTCGACTTCTCTTAATTAAAACAAGCTTTTCAAAATCACACCTCGTGATAGCCATCGCGCTTGTAATCGACGAAGAACCGGAGTCGGACCAGCTAAACTTATAAACATTTATGATTTTATATGTTGTACTAGCTTCAAATTGTTTTTCCATAAAATTTGTATTATATTTTCACGAATCGGTTAGATTAAGGTAGCGGTCCGTGTACCGGCGGTTGAGAAACATTGCTCTAGGTGCTAGAGTCTAGGATTTCCGTGCCGCCTGCGTAGTTTCGTCAAAGAACTCTTTTTCGTTCGGCTCGCGTAATGTTTCGAAAAAAACCTTATCGTCGCGTAGCGGCGGTCGCTTTCACCACTTATTTATTGTTTTTACTTATGGTTTATTATTATTATTATTAGTGGAACTTTAACTCCCAAGAACTCAAAGAATTGCCACACTAACCGGGAGGTGATATATTTCTTATACCGCTTTTCCTCTCCATTTCCCCTTAAATAAATAAACAAATTTTACTTTCTTTTATCCTTCATTTTAATCTGGACTTATATAAGCGAAACATTATAAAATTGAGAAACATAACATAAAATTATGACTAAGTAGGAAGCAATTTATTAACAAGTAAAAAATTGCACATTTTGCAGGGGTTTGTTTCGACGGCCAATTGTCGGCTGTCACATTTCGATTGGTTCTTTTTGTTGGTTTCACTAATCGTGAACCTGATTGTATACTAATGAATTTGTGACGTGGCATACTAGAACCTACCACAACCCCAATGGCTCGCAGGTACTCACACAAATACATTGCCAACCCGGCTCCAATGCTCTTCCGGCAAGAACTAATTCAAGATTTCGTAAATCGAAAAATATACCATTTTCGAACTTAAGGCTTAAAATAGCGTCATTAGTTTCACAGGTAAGCTTTCCAAAAACCACTTTCTTAGAGATGTCGCGGCCGCCACCTGCCCGCCTCTAGTTATTATTTACCCAAATGGCGCGATCCTTCGAAAAGGTTGCTGACCCCTGTTCTACGTTTTCCCATTTTTAAGAAGATGCTTTATTGAGAGTATTCGTTAATAACAATATACCGTGTGTATCTTATTAAGGTATATAACATAACATAAGGGTTCACTACAAGACATATTATGTCTGTAAATAACGTTTCACGCAATCACTTTAAAGGAAATTGCTGCCACACCTGGTATCAATTTATTGAAAAATGTATAAGATTTGAAACTAATTTATTTTTATTGACTTGCTTCACTTTCAAATTGATTTATTCTAAATTAAATTCGATTACTATTCCAGTTGCAGTTCCAAAACATAATGTGAACACCTTCCAAATAATTAACAGGTCCAACTTGTCAAAGATTTCTAACCTATAAATTTGTTGACGTCTCAAACGTCAAACGCAAATACAAACAAAATATGTCGGAAAACAATTGACATCTACCCACGCCACATTGATATTACGCTCCAAATTCTTGATTTTCGGTTAATTTACCGAATTTTATTCAATTTTCACAATTTAAACCGTAACACTTAATCACATAGTCTTGTTCAATCCGGATACAATAAACAAACAAATATACAATTTTAATGTGCTCGCCAGACGAACGTTTAGTCACGTTGAAATTTACATGGTAATTCTTTGTTGTTTTCCCTTTAATCTTCACTTTTTTAACAAGTAACCATACCAACATCACAATACAAACAAAAATGGGTACATTTTACAAAAAAAAACATGTTACATTTTCAACCACTGGGAAAACAGAACAAAATTAACACGAATCGACAAAATCTTAAATATCCAAATACATTTTTCAAAACATCTTCCACATCAAATTGAAATCACAGCCACACTCTTTATTTAAAAAGGACACCTCATACGACCTATCAATTATTTTTTATAACTTAGTTCATATATATTTTAAACATAAATTACATTAAATTAATAATATTACATTTAATGATTATCAAAATCATGTTAAAATGTTCTTCGCACCTATATTCACATATTACTCACAAAAAACATACAAATGAAAGGACCATTTTGCACCAAAGTTAAGTGTAAATTGATAGTTGTCGAACATGATAATCAAGTCTAATATTTTATTGTTTTCCAGGAGATAAACCCACAGTCAAATTTGACTACTACCTCAAATACTTTCATCCAATTATTAGGACAACGAAAAAGCAACATGAAAACGAAAAATCAAAGACTAGGCACCAGATTAACCCAAATAAAATCAACGGAGATGACAAACACTAATTGAATATGACCTTTACTTGGATTCAAAAACTTATTTTCAGGTTTAAAGCATTAAATAGCCATAAGTTGTCTTGATAAGTTAATTTTATAATGCATTATATATATATCTATATATATATATATATATATATATCAACTAGATCTTCAACGAACACTCCTGTTTAATCATTTTAAATACATTTTATGCTACGAGTCGCTTACGGTTACGTATTGCAGAAATCAAATAATATGCAATGACACTTTAGTTAGGGTCGGTATGCGCGAAGTTAGATTTTTACTAAAATCAATATTGCCTTGCATGTTTTGCAGTTTCTGTAACTGCACAAGTAGACGTCATTCTGTATTCAGCAGGCAATACATTTTAATTGTAATTAGCGCAAGAAAACCGTGCAGGCACAGGTACTTTTCTGGTTAATAATATAAACGGAAGAAATTTCCAACGGTGTTTTCATTAAAAGATCTGCATGAACGTTGATATTTACCAATTTAACATAACATTTTAGTTCACAAACATTGTGTAAAAAAAAGTGAATTTGGAAGTAACACTAACCAATGTGTTGGTAATTTTAAATATTACAAATTGTGTGTTTGTGCAGAAATTAAACGGTGATCGCTATAATATTTTCGCAAACTACTAGAAATATCTTCAATCCTTTTAAATATATAAAAACTACCACGATTGCGAATTGCTGATTAATTAAAAAGAATTATTTCATGCTAATATAGGAAAGGTAAGTTACGTGTATAGATATGGTAAACACCCAATGTGTTACTGTAACAATCGAGGCCAACGGCTTAAGTTACTTTTTGAAGTAAGACTAAATCGGCACATTCATTTTAATACTCAGCAAAATGGATATGTTACCTACTTACAATATTGTTTAATTAACAGTCGCAGATTTGTGCTGTGCAATCGTCTAAACGCTCTAAATCAGATCACTATAACAATTTAAGACGAAATGAAACTTTTAATATTATTAACAATAGTACTTTTTATTTGCACAATATGATCAAAAGATGAATGATATGATTCATGTTACGACTGAAGATCATTTATTGGATTTCGAACAATACATGATACAAAAAATCTGCGTAGTCAATTGTTGGAGATGTGAAGGTTTACAGTTAATAATTGCTATATATTTAATTGGAAAACGTGATTATATTGTAGTATTTGAAATGCTGTAACACCATTAAATAATATATTTACAATATGTTTCTATTGTTTAACACTTATCACTATATTATTTAGAGAGCTATGAATAACAGAATAACAGTAATGTCACTGGTATGGCAGATACATTCTATTACAAAAACATAATAATAATTTACAGCTTGGAATAATCAATAATTTAGTATAGACCTCTGGCACAGCTTTCACGGGAAAGCCTGGAAAGTGCAGCAGGCGAGCATTAAATACTCAATAAAAATGTAGGCAAGTAAATATTGTATTAAATAACAACTGGGAAATCACATATTATAACATAAAGACCAGCATGTGTATCTATTTACATAATTTTTGTTGAAATTTTTAATCAAAAGAACCATCTGTAACTTCTATCAAGTTTGTTATTAGCAATTCGTTTCCTGTCATTTACAAAGCTCAATTTTAATTCCAACAAATAGTTAGAAGATTGATATGATTCATCTACGTAGTCTGTATTTCATTACGTTAATTGTAACGAAGGCAAGGAGCCTTACTGCGTTAAATTCTTATTTATTTTCGATAGGAATAATAGTCTCAATTTCAGCAGGTTTTATTTACTTTTCGAGCTTCATAAGTATTTCGACATGTCAACAACAGACAAACATACACATTTTAAAACAAACAAACATAATAATTTATGGTTTGCGTCAATTAAAGCAAGTATCACTACAAACTATATAATTTCTGTTAGAGTATATGAAGGTAATACTTTAGTTAGTTTACATGAAGATGATTACCTATAAGAAGTTAATAATTTTATGACGACTTCAAATTTATAAAGCTTAAATAGACATTACACGAAAAAATGTTACAACAAATTAAAACAAATCTTAAATAACTGTAACATAACAGGTTATGAGAAAAAAAAACAATACATCCGATCCACAACCACCTAAACTGTACGGCTTATTAAAAATATATAAATCCTAAATCCCTATTAGACAGGTAGTGTCATACATAAACGCGCCCAATTACATGTTACAAAAACATTAAATAACATATAGTTACTAGTTTAGAATATACACCATAATATTCGGTTAAAAATTCTACTCATTTAATCAATAAGTTGACCAGTTCTAGTTTACCATCACAATGCAAACTAGTTAGTTTCAATTCAATTCCTTTGTTAAATAATATTTTTATCAACAATAATGTTGAATTAACAAAACGAAGTGAGTTGATTCAATTATTCGAAATTTTCATGAACTAAAGTTTTTATTTTATTTTATTTTTAATGATCCAATTTATCTTCAGAAAGACGGTTTACCAATGTGAAGTCCAATTTTACCACTTTAGCTCTACCAGATTCTCTAAATAACAAGGATTACACCAAAAAGATTTCGATTATTCCGCAAATTGTACACATTAATGGATACAACACAAAACTGCTAGACACACTAATCAAAAGGAAAGATTATAAATTAGCAATTCAAAGAATATATTCAAAAGACCACTCTGAAAATGTTAAATATATTTAAGTACATTTAAAGTAATTTATAAAATAACAAAAAACACGTTGAACCCTTTATTCGCCGCAAAAGATAGATCTAACGATTTGTTAAAATCAGGTATTTACAAATTAAACTGTTCACAGTGTAATGCTGTATACATAGGTCTGACAATTCCAAATTGTGTACCAGATATAAAAGGACACATACGCTCATATAAATACAATCACCCAGAAAAATTTAATTACGCTAAATACTTATTAGAACGCACTTACGTATTGACATCAAATAATATAATAACATTCTTACACTTCTGTGATGATAAACGTAAATTGGATAAACTTGAGGCCTTCCAAATTCATAAACACACTTTAACACATACACCTATAGAATGAGCAAATTGAGTCCTAAATTCCCCGCTTTTGGAAGTAAAAATGACATTTAAAATGTCGAAATAGGCATAAAGGACGAGAAGTCAATAAAACCTGTTGAAATTGTGACTATTATTATTAGTCAAATTGCCGTGTTACAACATGCTCTAATTGAGATATCTTAACCTATTGCTAATTCTAATAAAGCTAATTTAAGCTACCCTGTATAAAATGAATTGTTTAATCACACATAAATCAAATACGTGGTAAATGTTTGCTTCCGATCCAGGAATTTGGTCTTTCGTTTCTGTGAAACTTGATTTCCAGGTTTCAAAACAAGTTGTTTTGTTGATCTTCAATTTTAGGAAAGCATAGAGGATACTTTCCAACCTTATCTGTGCATTCTTGAGCTGTAATTTCACAAAATATTAGCTAAAACATAATGGTTTTGACAGCTAGATATAATAATGTTAATTTGTGAATGTGATACTTTTGTTTAGAGAAACATATGTTTCAAATAATGTTCTTATGGTATGTAAGGAAGGTTTATGTTAATTTGTATTTGCTTTGAATGTGTTTATAATAATTTATCTAATTAATCTAAAATTTAATTGTCACCTTTCTTATAGTTTATTGGAAATAGGTCGTGTAAGGAGGAAATTTGCAAGGAACATTTTGATGTTTTCCTTTTTTATGTAATTTTAATTATGAGGAAGTTATTATAGTTTATAGAAGTTTGTAATTATTTTAGTTAATTTAGATCTGTAAAGTGATTGGTGAAACCCTTTGGGGTTGACAAAAAATTGTCAGTTTTGTTCGGTATCATAGCAACAAAAAAATTTGCGAAAATCCTTTTGTTAAAAAAAACAAGTTAGTTGCATTTTATCCTTCAACGAGGAACTACGTTCGTCATGCGGCTCAAATTATTATATTTTATGTTGAAGTTTATGTAATTAAGTGAATAAATGCTTTTTCCCCGTTTATCTTCGATATAAAGTGTTATTTTCCTTTACGAACGTTGAAATATTGAATTTTATGGAAAAAATTACGAATTTTGACAAGAATTAAAATTAGCGTGGGTTGACTGTCTTTTGTTTATAACGGCGTCGCTCGTTAGTGTGATGTTCTGATTTGACAAGTGAAAATTAAACATCAAATAATTAAAATTTATTATTCTGGAAGAAATAATGAAATAAATATTTTTCAGATAAATCACAAGCTTCAGAACAAAAGCATCCAATAGAGTTAATATAGTTACATAAAGACCCGTACAATAAAATAACTGTATTTAGGTAACTATTTCTTTAACTGTCTGTGCCGGGACACTCATGTGCCTTTAGTTGCTAACAGATGTCTAAAAATAAATAAATATCATTTATCCATCAACAGGCGCAGATGTGCCATTGTTTTATATAAATGACAATATCTGTGGAAAAATATGTAGATGAGTCTACAGGTTCTTAACTATGAAATTAAACGATGATTGACAGTAAAAGAAATGATATGTATTATGTACCGCGGTTAAAATAGGAAGAAAAAAATTGTTGTTTGTTTCATTAAACCTATTGTACATATATCGTTGCAAAGTAATTATAATTATTACATCAGAAAACTGCATGATGATAATGACTGTAGGGGTGGACTTATATAACAAAATATAAATAATATCCTCCACAATGCTTAGATGAAGTTGCGAGAAAGAATTTACATATTCAAAATCTTGCTAGGCAATTGGGCTTGAAAGGGGTTTCTTCCTGTTTCTTTAAATTATTTGTTTTATTTTTTTGGTTTAAAATTGTTTATTTTTTCCTTTCTTATATAGTTAATTAAATTTAGTATTAAATTAAGTATCATCGATTATCTTTTTCTTTTGCAGATTCACGTTTTTATATTATTAGTCACCAAAAAGTGTATAATGTAGAGATGCTAATATGCAATTTCAGTGCTATTTCGAACTTTTAAAACACTAATTATTTCTTAAAGTCTTATACCTTTCCGTTTCTTGGCGTTTATGTCAATTTAGTGCTGCATTTTGCATTAATAACCCAATACAGATTAGTATTCCTATGTAGCACGTATAATCGTTGAAAAAGAATTTAACACATTGCCCATCGTCAGGTATAGGAGAAGACAATAACTGGTCGAACACGTTAATTTAAGTAGCTTACAGGCGAAACTCTTAGAGTATAAATACCTTATCTTAGAAACAGTAATCATATTTTGAAAATGTGTTCCTCTTCTTGTTCTTATGACAAGAAACTCGTCCTGTTTTTTTTTAACCAATTGCTTCTATAAGTTTTATCGCTATATCCTCCTGTATCTTCCTACCCTTCTGAAGGAAATAATTTCCATTATTACATGTCTACAGAACCTACTCTGTTGTAGGTAATTAACAGGCCATTGGCCTATATACAAACGAAGAGGAAGAAGAAGAATACATGTCTAGAAAGTTTTCGACACATAGCATAATTGTTTTTTATTTTTGACTGGTAGCACTTCGCCAGAAGTACCAACTTTCAGAATTTCAGTGTTAGCAGAATTGAATTTAAAGAAAACGTCAAATGTATTCCAGAGTATGTTATAATTCTGCCCTTACTTACTAAAGTAAATTATTTTAAAAGGTACTGCTACAATATTAGTGTATACCACGATATGGATGATATATGAAAGAAAAAGCAATTCAATATCAATAGCTGTATATAAAAATAGAAACAACCATTAACACATTTATTTCAGTTCAAGAACACTAACTTATAAACACCAAATACAGATTTATCGGAGCTGCAAAATAGCGTGCTTTTGGCTTGAAGATCTTATAGCAACTAAATTGTTTTACGAGACAAAATTCATCGGGTTTTAACGAGTTACCTAGCAACCAAACAAAGGGGCGTAACCCATTACAATAACGCATTAGAGTTTACTAAATTAATTACAAACATCTATAAAATACAGTGACATTCTTATCACTAATATTACAATAAAAGGAAAATAACCAATGTGCTCTTTACAAAATAGCACATCTCTGATAAAGCATTTGGAAATTGACAAATAAATTTATATTAAATTATAAATAAATTATTAAAAATAACTCAACTGTTAATCAAAATCAAGACAGAGCTTCCTCACACACATAAGGAAATTACTACAAACATATTTTTCTCAAAAGAAATGTATTTAATTCACAAATTTACATTTTCGTATAATGCTCTCAAAATTATTACATTTTTACTTATATTTGTTAAATTACAGCTCAAGAATGCACAAATAAGGTTGAAAAGTATCGTCGACGCCCTTCTGAAGATGAATATGAACCAACTTAACCAGCTTTACTACGTAGGAACCGAGTTAGACAGCATTCGAAGCCAAAACCAATAATCGGAAACACTAATTTACACCGAATTTGATTTATATGTGGTTAAACAACCTATTTTCTTATAGGGTAGATTAATGTAGCCTTATTAAATTTAGAAATAGGTTAAGATATCTCAATTAGAGCAATTTCTGACTTCATACCAACACAACTGCGGCCAGTTAAATTTTTAACATTTTATCTATCTAACGGTATTATTTGCAACATCTACAGTATTAATACAACCGGAGCTGTTTAATACACCTCTCATTGCATTAAGCAATAGGGCACAATAGTGGTGCTGTATAGTAAACTTGATAAAATATGAAACCAGGTAACAAAAATAGTTCAATTGGACAATCTGAGCAATGAAAAATATAACAAGGTGGCAAAGTGAAATGTTTCTTTATCACATTACAAGAATTTAAATGAAGTACTTAGTATTATTGATATTATCGATTTGTTGACATGTTGCTTGTGACGAGTTGTTCTTTGCCTTAATAGCAAAGCGGTAACCGTTTTATTTTTGTATTTTTTCATACAACGATTATGTAACTACATAACTAACATAGGCTAAAGCCGTGAAATACCAAAGTATTTCTGATCAAATAATAAAAGGGTTGATTAATGTTTCCAGTTATTGTGCAAGTGTGAACAAGGAATGAGACATTTCAATCAAAATACTCAAGTGAAATTAGTGAAATTTAAGTAATACACTGGTTTTTTCAATTTTTCCTACTTCGTTCATTATTACCGAACTACCTTCTTAAGCTGGGGAGTAAAAGGTGGCCACTTATCCAATTAGTTTTTTGTAATTAATTATATACAAAATGATGAAACAATAACTCGGTATAATAAAAAATTAATTAGTACAATATGCTTAATAATAACTAATACTGTTAAATACGTCACTAAGGTATGGATTGAAGGGTGCTATTACAACTAGTATAATTATTACGATTATCTACATAATTACTTTATCGACTACATTTTTTTGGTAAGATTTTACTGAAAGCGAGGTAAGAATTTATTACGTAGGTGAAAGGTTTCTTCTCTATTGTACTTGATTATTTCTCACATTTAAGGGAAGTTCGGTCAATTTATTCACGGTGCAGTAAAACTTTGAAGTTGCTCAATTTGCTGAAGTTTTCTAAGCAGTTTACATACCAACTACTCTTTTATACTAACCACACACTTTTGAGCACATTTCCTAAACACGTCTCTAGTCACTCGCGCTGAATAAGATGCAAAGTGCTGTACCTCTAAAATCCAGATTCTCATCGTCAATTTCAAGAAGTGACATTGGTAACTCTGTAAAAGCAAACGGGAGACAGTGCGTTGACGTAACCGTTAAAGAAGTACGAATTCTGTGCAGACGATGGAGTTAGTCGAGCAGACAGCAGCAGCAGCGGTGTAAATCGGTATCGATTAGGGTCCAGGATATAGCATGCAAAACGGTGGAGCGGTGACCTACAGCCTGGAGAATGTGCGTGCCTATGTTTGCATCAGGTGATAAATAACAGTAGGCTTCCTTATCGTAATGATGAACGGCTATCAGGATTACAGTGCATTTCCGTTTAATATTGCGGTAGGCCTGCTCGTAAGTCTTTAACCGCTCTAACACCAAGTTGCAATTAATTAACAACAATGATTTGTTATTTCCGCACTGAGTTGCCTCACAATATGTCAAATGTTTATTAGTTCAAAAATAAGTAAATTAAAATGATAACGTTAAGCTAGTAAGGAACGATGGAAAGCCCTGCACAAAGGCGTATTTGTTTTTTTCTCTTCCGATACAACTAGTATAGGAGCGTTTGTGACTACATTTTTAATATTGCGTATTTAAAGCAATATATGTTTTGGAATTTCAGGAACTCAAAAATAGGTGGTTACAAGATGTTCGTCTATGTGTGTATAACGGTCCGTGTCACAAAGTTGTTGTTTTTGCAGGTGGATATATCGGGGTATAAAAAAATATATCAAATTAAATTTGGTCATGAATCCGTGTAAGAATTTTTGAAAATTTACAATACAATACCTGTTACTCGAAAATTTGTAATCCGGTTGATATAACCTTAACTTTTTAGAGCCAGTATTAATAATTTAAATTAATTAAAATTAAGATGTAAACATCTGTAAAAATAGTACACATACAAAAACTTTGAAATCGTCAAGATACTATTTTTCCAAATGGACTATAAAGAAGTCCTTAAAATTGTTGTAACGTGGTGAAAACGTGGATAAAACGTAAAACCCGGAGCCTGATGTTAAGCTGTTTATGCTTTCCATATTGAGAGGATTAACAATAACAATACCAATTACTTTATCTTGTTTCCAAGCTTTTTCAAATATTTTAATCTTTAACAAATGTCTTTTAAACACGCCGTTTTGAAAAATGTCTATAATTTTGAACTTTGGTCCACCTTAAATTGCAAAATTTAATGTTTAATTCCCCAACGGAAAAGTATCGCGAAAGGTATAGCGATTCTTTTTCAATTATATAGACTATCGGTACCGTAACATTTTCTGAAAAAAGTATCGCGTATCAGTATCGCGATACTTTTTTTCATAAAGTATCGGTATCGTTATCGCAATACTTAAAAAAAGTATGGTTCCGACTACTGCCTGTAACATATTTGTTCTTGCAGTTGTGATACCGAAATTATATGTAATTGTAAATATATTTTTACTAACATTTAAAATTCAGAATATATCTATACATTTTAAAACAAGAAGTTGATATCACTTCCTGTTATATTAGAAGCGACTCGCACTTGCTATACGCATACTCACATTGAACTTAGGAATCTATGGAACATTCCTCTCATGCTCTAGCAGCGTCAGCTCGAAAATAAAGATATAGTATTGTATTGTATTGTATTTGAAAGAGCGAGATCTAGGACGCGGTTTTCCAATCATCTCTAAGCACTGCAGCCATCATTGGCTGTAAACTCTAACTAAGGATTTTGCCTATCTGGGGTAATTCCAATTCTAGTAGTAGCCGCACTTTGAGATTTTTTCCCTAGAAAAATCTCACCAACCTCGGCCAGGTTCGAACCCACGTCTCTCGGATCTAAAGGCAAATGCGCTAACCACTAGGCCACCGAAACTTAAGACTGAAAAGAAAACTCCCATAAGATTTAACACACAATTAGTATTAATTATTTACATTGTAACACATACTAAATACAGAGGTTCAGTCCTCCAGTTCTGTTAATAGTTACATGCTAATTATTAACAGCTGAATAGCAAATTTTGCTGATCCTGTGTAATAAATTTGAATATACGAATAAATAAAGAACGTATGTGCTTGCTTATTTGATTCACAATGGTAACAGGGAATTGCGTCAGACGTAGAATGTCAAATCGAATACGGTCTTTGAATAACCTATCTTTGTTGCAAATTAAGGGGATCCTAAAGCGACCTCACAACCAAGATTAGCTTTTTATATTCACAAATCATTATGCTCGTTTGCCTGGTCGCCACGGTGCTTAGAACAATCTACCTGAACGCTGGAAAGGAAAACTGCAGCCACTGTAAAAGGCAATCCGTATAATATACGATAAAGTAAATTGGCAATAACGTTTTGACATTATCTTGTTTGTAAGAACATCCAATAAATTTTGAGTTTGGGGTTGTGTGCATTATGTAATTAAAGAATTGTAATTTGTAATAAGGTGAACAAAATTCACTAAATTTATTTCGCATATGTCGTAAAAGTAAACTGATTTTACAGTTTATTGCACTAGTTTTGGCATTTATATATTACAAGCTCGTATGATTTTTTTGAAAAGTATTTTACCTTATTTTAGTCTTGAATAGTTTGTTTACTAGCTAAAAAATCCCAAGTGGAAAGCTCATCTATTAACGTAACTACAGTGACAATAGGAAACGTTAATTTGGAGTCACTTCAGTAGTCTCTTATAGGGTCGCTACGATTTTTTGAAAACCACGACTTTAGGGCTTGTTTATTTACGATTTGGTAGTGTATTAATATAAACATTCAGTAATTAAAAAGTCTTTCCAAATTATAATTTTAATTTAAATATTTTTTTGAATTGTTGTAGACTAAGGTCTCAATATTTTAACTCTTTCTTACAGTTAGTCTCGGCCGCACTCGCACTCTACGAATTTTGTATCACAAAACTGCAATCTACATATGCGGTAAACATATGAAAACCACAGTACGTGTATGTTAAACGGGCGTTCTTTACATTCACGATTGGTAAATTAATGAGCAGAAAAAATATAAACATTCGAGTTTCAAATAAATAAAAAAATTCAGAAGTAATTGACGTTTTGTACTCACTGTAGGGGCGTACTATAGAGTGCAAACATGTTTGGCTTGTGTAGCTCGAACCTTATGTATAAACTGCAAAACGTCAATATATTTTCTGAATAACGTTTAAGTTTACAAGAATGTTTTTAATTTGAAACGTATCTTATTTCTGTTATTTGAGCTAATTCTTAATTCATTCTAATTTAAAAAATCAATTAGGAGTAGAAATATCTGTTGTTTTTATTTAATATCATAAGAAAAATAATATAATATTTTCTGCTTAAGGCACTATTTTGTACTTCAAATTTTAATTTAACTAGCTCTAACTACTCTGTCCAACCTCTAAGTAGCAAAGGTTATTATACATATCATTTTGCGCATTTTGAATAGATATCTGATCTTAAAACCACCCTCGTGGGCGTTTCAACGTTTAAATACAATTTCCAATCACTGAAAACTAAAATTTATTTAAATTTCATATTCCCGCCCTATTTAGATGAATAATTTTAAAACGATCCACAGAAATATATCAACCTTTAAAATATACTGTTAACCTTCTAAATAGTAAATATATTTGTAAATATTATTTCGCCTTCCATTTAAGTAAAGTATGTAAATATTACCCTCCTGAACATATCATCCCTTAACAAGTATTTTCAAAAAATGTAAGGGCTAATAGTTTATGACTATTGTGGTCTTATGGAACATAAGAATATTAATATTTTAATAAATGTAACTTGCTTTCGTAAAAATTCAAAGAATATTTGAAGTATGAGAAAGTCCAAGACTATTTTGTTCTAGTTTTAGGTACGCTGAACTTCAAGCGAATGTATTTTTTGCGCAAAACAACTCGAAGTCTATAAAAAATTAACTTAAAATTATATACTGGCTCTATTTTACCGTAAAAGTGTACATAGTAACCTATTTTATTTTATTGTCTAGGTTTGTCTAGGACATGATTTGAAGCGCTCGACATGGCGTGCTGGCTTCCGCTACTCACGCGATCTAGAAGATAAATACAAAAAAATTTAATGAAATAAAAAATTACCTCGCATGTGGCATGCTTTGCTCAATAAAAAGAATATAATTTTTAGAAATAGCTTGTGTGGAAAGTAAACGCCTGATGCTCTGCTTTTTGCTCGTTTTGGGTTCGATAAAAAATTGATTTAATTAAAAGCAAGCATTTGGTACAGGTGATATGTGAGGCATAATTAGATTTTAATTATTATTAGGGTTTACATTTTCAGGTAATCCGTTTATAGATTTTGCTTCAAAATGACTAGATATTTTAAAGCGCTTGTATCCGGCACGTCCTCATGTTTTTTATTTTTACAACTGGCAGAACCGCAAGACGGTTATTTCACTGCCTCAAGCTTAGCATAGGAAACGAAGCTTCTCCACACAAGCAGCGTAACGAGGGCGTGGTCGCAGTCACGGGCGCATAGTTTTTGGGGCGCAAAGTGTTTTCTTTTGCAACAACTTTTAGCTTGCAGAACTGTAGCGCGCCATTATACATATGGTAATTTATGTTTTTAAATGATTATTACATAGCTATGATCATATTCACTGCCTGCCTTATATTTTAGGTAACACATACCTTATTATTTGGCAGTCATTGAATAAATATTAAATATGTTAATTCGAGATACTGGGCCAGAATAGCGATCCAAGAACTTTGAAATACTTAGACACGTATCCATATATTCTCAAGACACCAACTTTAAATAAAACCCTCAGTTAAACAAATTGTATGTGCGCAACTTCCATTTAAACGAGGCACAACACTTCGTGTCACACCGAGTGTTTTGCTAGGTGCTTCACCTACTTTACGCATCGTAAAGTTTCCTTACTGTAGCAGTCTCCCATTATCGGGAAAATTCAAATAAGAAAACACACTAACACGTATAGGTAGTACTCGCCAAGTGGTAGTCTTCATAATAATAACGTTATCTTGTGTTTTCCAACAACATGATTTTGAAACGTACAATTCAGTGTTCAACCTAATAGAAGAAATGTAATTACCGGTTAATGCTAAAAACTCAGAGTAATCCTAATTGCGTTTTACATCTTTAAAAATTTAACTGTCGGAAATAATTGCTTAAAACTGCACCTGTATTAAAACACCCGATAGCGTTAACAATCCCATGATTATTGGTTGTAATAAAAGTGCAGTAAAGTTTTCTAGGTTAGTGCAAATGAAAAATAAGTTTTAATGGCTTGTACCATAAATGGAGTTTACGAAAACGGAGCTCGAGATGTTCAAACGATTTCTACTATCACACTAGATACAAACTTCTGAATTATTCCAACTGTGAATTATTCACTTTGTAAAATGGTACCCTATTCCTTTGAAATTCGCCTTCAATGTCGTCTCTTAATTTGGGCTACGGTATGAAGCGGGAATAATTATGAAATCCGCAGTGCAGTCGACGTGACAAACATGGATACGGAAACACAACTCAACGTTAATTAGTTTGAGTTATACACATCGCTTGTGTCTGTTATACTCACGTAATTAGAATTACTGGATAATGTTGCAAAAATTATTAGTTAATTACGTGTTCGTTTGGAGTCGCGTTTGAAGTTTTCGTTCCTATTAACTGAAGTATCGCGAAGATTTTAACGGTAAAACGCAATTACTCTTTAGTCCAGTGCACATTGAGAATGTGAAGAAATAAATCAAAATCGCCTTGTATTGATTGGAAACTAGCTTAATTGATGGTTACAGTTCTGCAAGAATACTTAAATTGTAATAAAAGTCTTCCGCATTCGAAACATACAAAAATCTCAACAATTTTATCGCTGTATATACATTTCATTATTTAAATAATTACTCACTTTTCTATGCTAATCGCATTTATTTAAAATTTCATGTATTCTTAAACAAAGTTCTTGCAGCGGAAGTACGTGTCTTGATGGTGCAATATGTGAACGTGCTGTTGCTGTAACTCTGATTACATTCCGCGTATGATCGCTACATAATGTGAGTAATGAACAATTATGGATGCATTTCCTGGAGAAATAATAATGAAATTGCGTGGTATTATAATTGTAGTAGCGATTATATTTTAACAAAACAAACGCATTGCTATCAATGACTATTATTGTACGGTTAAATCGGTTTTATATACTAACTTGCATAAAGTCTTTATATACGTATAAATAAACACTCTTCCTTTGGTTTTTCTGGAAATCGATATTAAAAGTAGATTTGCAATTATAGGAATGTTGTAATTATTAGGTATATTGAGAGTTCAACCTTTATACAACAGGTCCTGTAGAAGACGAAAACAGACGCAAAATATTACGGTCCCGTATAAATGGCAGGTCAAAAATACCTGCACAAGCCGAAACCTGGGTAACGTGAACGCGGAACGGAAAGAATACATATCTTGATAAAAAACTGCCTACGCAAAACGGAAAAAGTTATTTACTTTTAAATTCTTAGAACTGCGTTAAAAGGGCAATACTTGACTCAAACGACGTTACCCCAAATGTGGAATATGAAATAAACCTTTTCTTTCTAGAACACATAATGTGTATTTAGAAATGTACATTATTGCGCTAGCAGCCATTTTGCAAGCCATAACATTGATAACAGAAAAGCTTAAGTAGTAATACCGCATGCAAAAATGACAAGTATTAATAATTTTTAATGAAGCAATGTCCAATGAAAATAATATTGTACGATAAAAGTGTCGAAAGTAAAAATATTGAATATAAAAATGTAGGAAGGAAATTATATCGCAATGTTAAAATATCAGAACTAATAATGTCGAATGGCAAAACTATAGAATGAAAATAATACCGATTATCAACTAATCGACACTAATAGTGCCGAATACTAAAACGTCGATTGCAATAACATTAACCGTAGACATTTTGCATGAAAATAGCGTTAATCGAAAAAAGTCGAATGCAATAATGTCGCATGTAATTAATTGATAATGAAAAAAAATGGAATACATTTCCATCGCACAAATTAACATCGAACATAACAGCTTCAAAGGAATATGATGTTGAACGACAAAAGTATTGAACTTAACTACGTTCAATACAAAAAGTCCAACAATCATAATGTCGAATGATATACGTCGATTGCTATAACATCGAATATAAAAATGAAAAATACTGCACACTCTCGATTATCCGTACGCAGCTGATTCGCGCCGTTTTTTTTGCCGCAGTAGGTATATATACTGGCTTGTATCTATCTTTTTACTTTCGTCTATAATAGAATTTGAAAGATAGTATCGATATTTTATAATTATATGTACAATACTATATTGGTCAACAACAACAGTTCAACAAAAAAAATTCAGGAAGAGAGAAGTTAATGGATGACTGAAAACAAAAAACAAAAACATAGATATAAAGAACTCGATGATATAATTCAGAATATAATAAAAGAAGCAAAAGAAAATTGGCTAGAAGACAAATGTAAACATATTGAAGATCTGCAAGAGCGACACGATGATTTGAATCTGGATAACGCTATTAATAAAAAGCTAGCAGGAAACTACAAAAGAGGGAAACCGATGAATCTTGTAAATAACCAAAATGAAATAGTATTAGCTATGAAAGAAAGAAAGTGTATATTGAAAAACTACATAGAACTGATATTCAAGGACCATCGGAATGATAGACATCCAACGATAAATTCACAAGAAGGTCCATACAATTTTAAAGCTGAAGTTCTACACGCAATCAAAATGACAAAAATTGGCAAAGCCGCAGGAGAGGATGACGTCCCGGTGGCATACATAAAATATATGGGAGACATCGCAGTAGACAAGCTAACAGATCTATTCAACTGTATATACACGTGCGGCATTATCCCAGAAGAATGGTTACGGTTGACTCTTACAGCGATACCGAAAAAATCTAAAGCACAAAGATGAGAAGATTTCACAACCATCAGTTTAATGTTACACACACTAAAAGTATTTCTGCGCATTATATACTATAGAATTAAAGACAAATGCGAAGAATATCTAAGTAATTCTCCATTCGGATTCCGACAAGGCTTAGGGACAAGAAAGGCCATGCTCGCTATGGTCGTAATAGTGGAACAGTGCCTCGAAGTTCGCAAAGAAGTATATGCTTGCTATGTAGACTATGCAAAGGGTTTTGATAAAATCCAACGCGAAAAGTTAATAGCACAACTTAAAAAAGTTGGTCTAGATGGAAGTCTTTCATCAATTTTGTTGGGGCATTACGAAGATGCATAGGAACTGATGGTTCTGTTCCTTGGCATTCAGAAATTACAGATCTAAAAATAATCAAAAACTTGTATTGGAATCAGAAAGCCACAGTACGAGTACAAGAAGAAGTAAACGGAAGAAATAGAGATTGCAAGGGGTGTTCGCCAAGGATGTGTACTATCACCCTTAATTTTCAACGTATATTCGGAATGTGTCATACAAAATGCATTGGAAGACCGACCCGAGGGAATTAATATAAACGAAACTATTTTGAATAATATAAGGTATGCGGATGGTACCATAATCCTGGCTGACAACGAAAGGGACTTGCAAATTTTAATGGAAAGATTGAACACAGAAAGTTATAACACGGGTCTAAGCATAAACATTAATAAAACAAAAAGTATGCTATTTAGTAAAACAGATAATTTAAACACCACTAGAACTGAACAGCAAGACAATCAAGAACATGGCCAGCTGTACATATATGGGACGAAATATAAACAACAGTAATTGATCACGTTCCAGAAGTCAAAAGAAGAATTCAAATTGTTAGAGCAAGCTTTTTTAAAATTAAGAATGTTTTGAGCTATTTGAAACAATCAATAGATTTGAGAGTGCCAGTATTCAAATGTTATATATGGTCCACACTATTGTATGGTTGCGAAACCTTGGCAATAAAAAGGATACTGAACAGCGAGTGCAGGCATTCGAACGGTGGTTATATCGAAGAATGCTACGAATCCCATGGACCGCAGAAGTACTTAATAGAATGGGCACACGACCCCAGCTAGCGCAATTAGTTAAGAAATGTAAAACACAGTACTTCGATCATATTATGCGACACAGTAGATATGATATACTACGAGTTGCATTAGAAGGCAAAGTAGAAAGAAAACGAGGAAAAGGAAGAAAGAAAAAATCCTGGTTCAGAAACATCAAAGAATGGACCAACAACAATACACATACTATCTTCCATACCGCAATGGACAGACATAGATTTGCTATAACGGTCGCCAACATCACATGATACGGCACGAGAAGAAGAAAATCAGTTCAACGTGTCAAATGTATTTTGAAATACGGTATAGTACATGCAAAGGTAACTTTTTCAGTAAAAATAGTGTTTTTAAGTTATTCGTGCACGTTTATCCGGTAATTAGCACTGATAACCGAGAGTTTGCTGTAGGCAGATGTTGAGTGAAATTCTGGCGAACAGAAAATACAGAATCAACTTGAAGTTGAATTAAAAAAATATTATTTTACAGGGTGGTTCTAAAATAGTTGGTCAAACTGTGGGAGCAAGTTCTCCATACCAAAATAAGAAAAAATTGCATATAAACCTTAGTCCGAAAATGTTTCGTTTCTGAGTTATGGCATTCTAAAGTGAGGCTTGTACGATCACTTTTCTGCATTTAATTATGGTAACAGTTGGACCAATTCTTTCTAATTCTATATGCATACCTTACACATCTAGAATGAAAATTAGAGCCTAGTTTCCTTTCAATAAGTGGACCAGAGGCATCTCAAGTGAGAGGATTAGATACTGTTTCCTATAATATCTTCTACATTGTTTTGTTTGTCTTATTTATGATAATCCTATTCTTTGTGTAAAAGTATCCAAAAAAGGTGCTCTTGTTAGAAGTAGATAAACTCAGCCTTTTTCAAGATAATTCAATATCGAGTAAAATTTGGAAATTTAGCACTATGTGGATTAAAAATAAAAAAAACTCATATTTATACGCAAACGCTTACAATTCAAGGTACAATCCATTTAGTGTAAATAAGTAAGATTAAATAGATAAAAGATAAAATATTTGTTGGGTTATAACTTCTAAACTAAACGCTTGCGGACAAATGTTTGTATAGGCTTGTTATTGTCCTGTTGTCCTGAATCAATGCTACGAATTTTATCCGTATAGTACAAAATTAGTAACTTTTTTGAGTAGCTTTGCATACCGAATAAGACTATTCTGTCAAAAATAAGAATATCAAAATAATGTAAAAGGTATTGTAGAAAATAGTTCCTAATCCTCCCGCTTGATGCGCCTTAAAACGAAATGAGGCTCTAATTTTCGACTTTGATGAGTAAGGTATGCCCATAAACTTTTAAAACATTGGTCCAACTCTGACCATAATTATATACATAAAAGAGATCGCACAAATCTTACTTTAGAATACTGTAACTCCGTAACGATGTATTTTCAGACTAAGATTTATATTAACTTTATTTCATTTTTTTGGAAAACGCTCCTAAAGTTTGACCAACTATTTCAGCACCATCCTGTACCTATAGTATTAATAAATACGGAAATACATTAAAATTGGTGAAAGACTGCTATCGTCAATTTGATAAGTAATAGATACAAATATATGAAACATTTTGCTGTTAGTAAGTATTTTGCACAGTGCGATCGAAAATGATTGATGGTGCCTTTTATACTGATTTTTATTGTCCGCTTACTACTTATACATGACTAGTTTCAGTAAGGCGCAATGATATTTCCAGCAACGCGGGAATTTCAAAAATTAGGGACGCCTGTGTTAATAAACATGTTCATACAATATATTTTATATAGAACAGTAATTACCTTTCGATAATTTTAAGGACTGCTCGTATTGTAAAGATGATTTATGTAGTTTCACATTTTTAAAATGACAATAGTTACCTGTACGTAAGAATCACAATAATGAGACAATTTTATAACAGTTTAGAGCAGTAATAATTCATATCTTTCATCACAGTTTTGTTTTTAATAATTTCATGATTTAGTAATCATTCATCATTGACAGTCTTTTTTGTCCCACTGCTTCGCATCGGCCTCTTCTCTGCCACGTGTTTCTACTAAGCGCTAAGATAGAAGGACGGGACCTACCGTTTAACGTCGAATCCGAACGACAGAAATTCCAGAAGGGGCTTTTAGCATTAAGGCCCCACGGTTGCAAGCCGGATTGAGAAATTGTGTGTGGTGGGTTGCAGACAAGGTTTTTATAAATCTGCATAGTAATGCTTAGGTTTCGAACACAAGCCAGGATCGAAGTTTTACTCAGATAGCGAGCGCTCTACCAAGTGAGGTATCGCCACACTTAAGATTTAGTAATACAGTTTAAATAAATAAACACTATTGTAAGATTATTGCTTACAATTGTTGCTCACAATGCTCGCCATCATTGCCTAAACAATTAGCGTTAGCTACGCTTTATATTTTCAAAAATGGATACCAACTTTCTTCTTACGATTTCAAGCTTCTTGTAAGTCCTCAATTGCGTGTAAACCATTTGCAGATGCTACTAAATATATAAGTTTTCCAAACCTAAAGTAGTGGAGAGGTGGTAAGTTGAGTGATTGTGGTGGCCAACGATCTTTGCTTATTATTCTGCCATTAAAAAATTCCTGGTTTGAGATTTTCCGCACCATTTTACTGGATGCTTCGCTGAAACATGTTTCATATAAAATGTTATCATTGTTTAAGTTTTCATTAAACCATGTACAGTATTGAAGTTTTGAAATCTGATTGCAACAGCTTTTGAACGATCCTTTGCGTTTGTGCATATGTAGTACTTTTTTGACTCGAGCCATATGAAAGACCTGTTTTGTAAATGTTCAGTAACTCAGTTACAAAAACAATGTTATGCTCAGTACCTTGACAGGACAATTACGAGGTATTATTGATTTGCTGGTAGTCTATCCGTTGTTATACAGTGTGTCGCATTTAAGATGAAGACACCCCCATATTTTCGCTATTTGAAGGAATACAGATTTGAATTTTTGCACAGTCATACAGGTTGATGGGTCACATTTTTTAATATACTCAACTGAAATCTGAACTTTAAACTCCGCCTACTACGAATTCACAAACAGTGTCAATTCTCTATATTTTGCTTCGCGTTAGAGATATCGAAAAAAATTATAAGAAAAAGTTGTTCAGAATATTATTCTAACCCCATATATCGAGTTTCATGACAAAATTCGCATTTTGAATTTTTTTCATTACTTAGGTCTATACACAGAATAATTACAAGTTTATTTTTAAATTGTTATTTAGTGTGCCATGGAAAGTAATAATTTGACACTAGTGTTAAATGTCAGTCAGATTAAACTTTGAGATTATTGCGTTAAATTGACAATGTGTCAAGTTTTTACTTTCCACAGCACACTAAATATCAAATTTAAAAATAAACTTGTAATTTTTCTGTGCATAGACCAAATTAATGAAAAAATTAAAAATGCGAATTTTTCATGAAACACGGTATATGGGGTCAGAATAATATTCTGAACAACTTTTCCTAATAATTTTTTTCGATAATTCGAGAATTGGCCCTGTTTGTGAATTCGTAGTAGGCCGAGTTTAAAGTTCAGATTTTACTTGAGTATCTTAAAAAATGTGAGCCGTCAACGTGTACGATTGTGCAAAAATTCAAATCTGTATTCCTTCAAATAGCGAAAATATAGGGGTGCCTTCATCTTAAATGCGACACACTGTATATTCTGTACGGTATCTTCCGCGAGCACCAATACCTTGCCCTTACTCACTTCATTACAGACGTTGCCTTTTTTTAGTATCGTTGAACAATACGATGACCAACTGAATATTTCATAGCGAACTATTTCGTTGCAGAATTACTCTTGGAACTGATTGAAGTAAGAACAATAGGGGTACGGGCAGATACTATTTATGTCACGTTCTCTAGAACGAAAGTAGAGATCCAAAATACATGTATCCTTCTCTACTGTGGACACAATATTAACTAACTTTACACGCTTGATATCTTTAATCAAAACCAAAGTTTGTAATTTGATTGTCTCACATAATCAAGATATATTACGACCTTTTAGTTCTGAAAGAACTACTGCTACGTTAGGATTATAAAAACATAAACGCAAGACACACAAAAGCAATTAAAACTATTAACTGGCAAAATGCGCACGCAGCGCTAATGGTCTCGAAAGATGTAAGTGTTGATAAACAACAGGTTGGCGGATAAACCGGAACGTATTGTTGATAATAATAGGAATAAATTGAGGCCACGTGCCTTTCAATTATTTTCGGTCGCACTGCATTATCCTTATAGAAACAAAATATCAGCATACACGAGTGGCATTTGTTACACTGATAAAACAAGTGATCGAAATTCAATTGTGTTTGAATTTGAATGATAATATTGTATTCCAAAGAACACTAATGTTGAACGACTTCCGGTTGATTAGACATCAATACAGTTTTTTTTAATTTAACGTTTAAACTTATGCCGCGAAACAACGTTTTTTCCACTTTAAATTATTTTTATTGGACATTATTCTGTTTTTGTCATTCAACATAATATTGACGCGGCATTTTTGTCTGCGACGTTTGTGTCTTTCAACATTGTTTCAGTTTGATGCTTTTTTATTCCACTTTATTGTATTAGACATTTTGACCATTCGATATTACATATTTCCATTCGCTATGTTCATATTCTACATTATTGCATTTGACGTTTGAATATTCTACATTGTGGCCTGTTACAAATCATTTTTATTGAATGCTTATCATGCAAATAATGGTTTTGACACAATAATGAATATCGCAAAAAATATTAAAATATGCATAAGGTGGAAACCTGTCCAAAGTGGAAAAATACAATGGCCCCTTAAAACTTCGCCTTAAACGCTGTTTCATTTGTAGCTCCCTATATAAGATTGTAAAACCGCTACAACACAAAAGTTTTCAATGTAAGTCTAAATTGCAACCGCACTCCACAAGAACTTCAAAGCATTTATAAGTTAAAAAGTTTGTAAAGTTAGAAATAAATGTGCGTAAGAATTTCATCCAAAAGCGCATATGACTCAAATAATACAAACAAAATAAGATCTTATAAAGGAGCTTCCAACACAAAGAAAGCCTTTCTTCCATTCATTGTGTTCGAGATCAAAAGCTTCGAAATATCCAAGTCACTGCTCCCTCTTTTGGCCGGAAATGAAAGTGTTGCAAAAGCGTAACAATCAGAATATTACCCCCCCTGAACTTTTGTAATGAGAAAATGCAATTTACGTCCGGATCTGATTAGACGTCAGTTTGAAGCGCTTCTCATAATTTCCACGTTATGGAGCAATTACTTGCTAATTCCGAACGCTCATCTGACATTTTCATGCTTCTACTTCGTGGTTTGCATCGGAAATGCATTTCAGTGTTGTACGATCAGCAGGCCCAGGTGATTTGTTCATATTCTCTGCTGCATAGGATACTTGGATTCGTTTTATATTTCCTATAAACCGATTGCTTTTTTAAGATATGTTTAATTATACATTTCTAAAATAAATTCATTGCATATCTTAAATTTAGTACAGAAATATGTATATAAAGTTGAGGTCTATATAATTCTCTGAGCGAGTTTTAAGTACAAATTATTTTTTAACATAAATACAAATCACATAATACAATACAAATTAGAAGGTTTGTGGTAAACAAACAGTATTATAAAATTCACAACACTTAGGTTTTTATCCTTAGGTCATCAAATGTAATAAAAAATAGTGTGGGAAGTTTATGAGAAAAAAAATAAAAACATTTATATTTTTAAATGTTAATTTCGAAGTTTTTATAGTTTTCAAACTGACAGATACAAATCTGAATGTGTCTCTTAAAGTATCCATTTTATTGTTATCTCAGGAACTTATTTTCAAATAAATGTTAATTTTAAAGTTATTAAGCCTGGAAAGGAGCATTCGATTTGGTTTAACGTCCCTTATCAGACCCTGCTACTAAAGCAGCATTTCTTTCCTTATTCCAGAAATCTTTATTTCGGAGAATTGTTTTTATTGTCCGTAGATATTCCAAACTGAATTGCAATCGCAGTTTTGTGATTTTGTGCTTATCAGATGTTTTTTAATAAACATTGCTGAAAATGCTAAAATCAGTTTAATTATGTCTTATTAGCAGGAACCGTGTTTGTTCTAAGTAGAACATCCAACTTGATATTAGAGAGCTCGTTATATCCAAGATCCCGTTTCATGTTTCATGTTTCTATTTATTTAACATGTTGCATTTTCAATAAATGCGCATATTCCCCCACTTTTGACTATTGTCCATCTACATAATTTGGGTTTCGTTTCATGTATTGTTGGTTCGCGGCCATTTTATAAAATCATGACTTTTGTTAATTTATAAATTAAATGTTTTAGTCACGTGTTCTTTTAATTAAATGTGTAAATGTCATAAGATGCTACTATCCTGCATCACATAACATATAATGTGCACGTGTTTGAGAGATTATTTACGAATGGTAAGCATTCAATAATAGGAAAAAATTAAAAACAAAATATGTTCACTGACCTATTTCATTTTCTTTTTTCATGTAAAGAATGTCTGAAGAAGCCCGATAACCTGGGCGAAACGTACGTAGCATAATGGTATTAATAAAATAACTACTACCTACCTCATCTTGGAGTTTTATTAAAACCAGTTTAAAAAATTTGGCGCTATCTGTTTCTCTACGCTTTTTAATTGTATCTTACCACATTAGCAACATGAGGCCTAGTATTGTTGTGCAGCAAAATGACTCCACGCATAAGTTTTCCTGGTCGTTTCCGTCTTATTGCTTGATGCAGATTGTTCAAAGTTTCATTGTACAGATTTGCATTGACATTTACTCCAGGTTCCTTAAACTCTATCAGCAAGGGTCCTTCATGGTCGGAAAAAATGTTAACATCACTTTGCCTGCATAAGGTTGTGCTTTAGGCTTCTTCGGTGGTGGTGAACTTGAATATTTCCACTATATCGACGGTAATTTACTGGATGGCCCGCAGTAATGGCACCAAGTTTCGTCACCAGCAACTATTGACAGAAAATTTGACATTTGACATTGACATTTTGCCTATAGTCTGTGAGGTGTTCCAGAGATAAGCCTATTCGCAAGCATTTTTGTTCATTAGACAGGAGATGAGGAATCTATTGCGAACAAACTTTGCTGTAACCCAGATTACGAACAATACTATGGACAGATCCTACACTGGCACCAACAATTCCTGAAATTTCTCTCATTGAAATTCGACGATTTTCTCTAATAAGGCCTTACGCATATTGTTTTCTGTTAATGCAGTACACCGTGCACTTGGTCGCGGCTCATCCACAGTTCCCTCTTTTCCATTCTTAAATTTTCGGCACCATTCCTTCACAGCAATACATGCTTTTCGATACTATGCTTACATTTGCGTATGAATCTGCAATCAGCTATAAAAATCATACACGCTGATCAAACTTGTACGGATTTTCAACAACAAACGGCATTGCAAAGTTTTAAAAGTCAGAATCAAATTCAAACTCCAGAAACTTATTAATGCGTTGCTTACAAACACTACCAAGATTAACAAACTTCAAAGAGTGTTGTACTGTATAATGTTATTGAAAGATGGAAACTGAACTGTATTCCCAGGGAACGGCGTAAAACATATTTTGATCCTATTCTCTATATTTCGGCTTTAAATTCGAAGTTGCGGAATTACAGCAAAAATATCTAGTTTGATGCGAAATGCGATTTTCCCATTTAGAGATTATACTTTATAGTTTGACTTGCTACCATAAACTTTGTGCAATAAGCCGTCAATTTTATTTTGCAAATGGGTACTCAACCGAAAACATTATGTTTTTTGGGCCTTATTGCATACATCTATGTAGATGTCTATTAATATTCTCTATTAAAACTGTATGATTCGTTTTGGATTGTGTCAACTTTGCTGACATTAACATCGTTATTGTAAGAGCTATATGTTTCTGCTCAGATTTCTGTATCAAGTTTTATATTTCTTTTTCACTAGCTTGTCAAAATTCATTTTCACCAAATTTTATTTTAACCGATTTTTAAAACTAATGGTTAAAACCATACAGCTGAAAAAGATTGCATTCCCGATTATAACAAAAATTTTATAAAACGTGTTTACTATTGTGATTTTCAATTATGTACGTCAAAAAAGTAAAAAATTAGAAATAATAAGTTTAAATGCATTGAACGTTTTAGCTCTAGACATTAATTAACGGAGAATACGCAATGTACAAATTTCGTTAAATATAGTGCATAGCGTAATTGAGACTTTCATTCAATAAAATTTAATGCAGCATTTTAAAGCAAAGCTCAGTAGGCGGAAGTTTAAAGATCGTTCATTCCTTCGGATGCAAAAAGCCTTTTCATTTATTGAAATAAAGATCCCGCACTTCCCTCGGTCAAATCTCCCGAGAAAACAAATCTCTAAGGTCAGAGTTGAAGATGCGTCAGTGTTGTCTTACTCGCGAGAGCGGATGAATATCTCACCGAGTGTTTCACCCTTATCGGGGAGAAGCTCACGTACTCGAGTAGATTACTTTAATTATCGACCGGTAAATACGAGCTCTGCATAACCGGTAAACTCATTATCACGAAATTACCTGAAGGTTCAGTTGGATTTCAAAGAGCTTTCTTAATTAATTGTCTCAATGGAATTATGCTCGCTATTGTAACATTTGTGCAAAGCATTTGTCTCTGTTATTGGGAATTAATCTTCCGGTTACTTTGGTTGTGGCTACCAAGGACTGCGTAACCTCAAATTGTTAAGTTAAACGGACCATGTGGCAAGAAGCCACTTGGCACGGATCATTAGTGGTCTTAGACGCAAACTTCGGAGTTCTATTAGCATGACCAAGTGGTTTGCATTTAGTAGTAAATGTTCCCAAAGCAGATCTAAATTCGTTAAAGTGAATATATGTATACTGCAAGGATTATTGAGTTTATTTTACGGTTCACTAAGATCGCGTTTCAAAATATACCCTAAAAGTTTAACATAGAAAAACATAATGACTCATATTAAGACAGAAATCTAGGGTAACAATAAAATATAAGTTTTTTTCGTCTAATAAATACATGGAACGATATTTTTATTTTATTGGCTTAGTACACTTACGGGTATATAGAACTACAGTAATGGAGTTTCCTAACATCAAATGGCTGAAGCCAATCGAAATAAGGTTAGTCAATGAAAATCAAAGAATTTGACTTCTCTTTCCCAAAGAAGATAGAAAAAGGCTTTTTTGTCATTTATATTGAGAGTATGGGAATGTATTGTCATTGCGAAAAATATTCAGCTTTGTTTTAATTTGTATTGTTTCTAGATAAACGAGGTCAGAAACGCTGTCAATCTATCTTCTGTTTCTTTTATGTAGCCACGAATACGTGTACTATTGTCAGATTGAAGTTTTAAAAACAATCAAGAGTTCTTCGTACTTTGCGAAGTTCTATAACTTGTTTTAGAAAAAATAAAAAACTTAGTACATGTTAGATATAATTCGAGAACAGTTATCTTCTTTATAGTATCTACGAAAATATATTTTTAACACAACACTGCTTGAGATGTTTGAGTATATTACAAAGTTACTGCTTCTGTAGCATCATTGACGTATTATTACCAATATGGTACTACCAATGTCATTTAAAATATCTGTTTAGTATTTAATTATGGCAGTTTTTATAAATGTAATAGTTGAAGTAATTATTATTATTAGCCCAACGACTTGCTCATTGTAAAATTCTTTCATACAGTCCGTCTCGATTAGAACGAGACCATTGCAATTACAAATATTTGCTCGTTAACGTAATATCCGAGAACCTTATAATATCTTTTTGCAGTATTAAAACTTAAAATAGCCACGTTTCGCATCAGCTAAAATACATTCGAAATGTTAAAATAACCATTTTGTACTATAGAGCATGAGATGCATATACAGTGTGTCCAGATTGAGTGGGCTAAATAGGTATCTTTCTTATTGTTAAAGATAGAGATTTGTTTAACTGGACAAAGGTATGCAGTTTTGAGTGCTGATTCATATTCCGTTGAAATTTTAACATTCCGAACAGTTTAGAAATTATTCCCAAAAAAACTGAAAATCGGTATTTTCTTTACAGTTTAATGTCTCCGTAATTATAAACGATATGAAAAAATGTTTCATGTAAAAGTTATTTGATTTTATTAGGCACACTTACAAATGGTAGCAAGTTTCTAATATCATCATATCATCCATGTTGGATTTTTACATGGTTATGTGGCATTTTTTTACTATTTTCAACGATGTATCCCAACTTCTGGCTAAATAAAAAAATAGTAAAAATATTAAGTGTTTTAACTTTAAATCAAGTAGGTATGAAAACAAATGTACGTTAAGTTTACTTTGGAAACAAGTGAAACAAAAACACTTTTAAATAGACTCTCTCTCTCTCCGTCTTCGGTACCGTCTCAAACAAGGTTGGCAATCATCATATTATATTCTGTTCTATCGTAAGTAGCATGGAATAGGGTGGCCGTGTTCTGTCTTGTTCATTCTTTTATGTTTTTAAACATGTTTTTACCTGGCTTGACCTGTGTTCCCATTTATTTTTCCTACTAACACTAGCTGTAACAAGCTGTATTCTCTATGTCTGAGGATGTGTCCAAAGTATTTTGTTTTTCTATTTTTTACTGTTTTGACTAGTGGTACTTCTGATCCTATTCTATTTAGCACCTATTCGTTTGTTACTCTTGTTGTCCATAACATTCTTCTATAAATCCACATTTCGAATACTTGTATGCGTGTTTGAATATCTTTTTTTACCGTCCACGTTTCACATCCATAAAGTATCGTTGACCAAATGTAGCATCGCATTACATCGCATTACCCGCAGTCCTATTGCAAATGACAACTTTAAGATACAAAATACATTTATCATTTTCATAAAATTACTTCGAGCTATTTCTATTATTTGCTTAATTTCTTTCAGATGATCCATCTTATCACTTATATTTCGTCTGAGGTATTTATAGTCTGTAACGTTTCTGATATCTGTGTCATTTATTCGTTTAGATGGATGCAAGTCAAATGATCTAGAAAATACTGTCTTTGCGTTATTTATGTTAAGACCCATTTCCTTACTTTCTACTTCTAAGCGATCCATTAAATTTTGTAGATCTTGTTCACTCTCTGCGATGATTATGGTATCATCTGCGTACCTGATATTATTTATAATTGTGCCATTAATTTTTATACCTTCGGGTCTGCCGTCTAATGGTTCTTGAATTACACAGATTCTTATGTTTTTGGGCGTGCTGAGTCCGAAAATAATAATAAAAAAGTCGTATCACCCATCATTTTTCACATTTGTATATATACGAAATATGATTTTTATCTAATATTTGTGTATTTAGTAGTAGCAGTAAATCTAAATGTAATGGTTGGCAGTGTTGGCAATACTGCTCTTTGTTTTCCCGCTTTGTTCGCTTACAGCTGTTTGTTTTTTTCAGTCAACATAACCTCACTTTTGCAGTTGTTTGCCAATGTGCTCTAAGTATGGTTAATCGTGGTTGTAAAAACTGTCCTAACAGTTGTTGGTATGTATGTGGTGATTTTGTAGACAAAAATCATCAACGAAACATTTTAGACTTCGTTAAAAAAATATACTTTGTATATTTTGGCGTAAAACTCGGTGATCAAGAAAAGCATTGGGCTCCACACAAGGTTTGCTAGGTTTGTGTTGAAGACCTTAGAAAGTGGTCTAAAAAAGTAAAGACACTTTTAGATTTGCAGTACCCATGGTATGGGGAGAACAAAAAAATCATTCAGACGATTGTTATTTTTGTAGCATTGATGTTACTGGATATAACTCCAAACATAAGAAAGCAATTGTCTATCCTAACCTTCCTTCAGCTAGGGTATTTATGTATTAATAAATTTTGTTATAATTAAATTATCGTTTAAAATGCGCAAAAATATACAGGGTATTCCATTTAAAAAAAATTTGTTTTTTTATATCTCTAAAAAGCGGGGTTCGATTGTTTTTAAAATTTTACCATCGTAATCGGAAGAAAAAACGCTACTACTTTGGTAATTTAAGCAACATCGTATCTTTAATAGTAACAATGTTGGCAATAGTGCCGACTTCAATTTGAACACCCTGTATACTATTATGTAGCATGGCAAATGTCTGGAATGTATAAAAGTCAAATACATAAGTGTAGAATGGGAATACGTAAAATGGAATAGCAAAAATGTGGAATGTAAAAACTTCAAAAACGAAAATGTCGAATGGAAATATTGTGAAGCAGCAAAAATATGGAGTACTAGAAAAGCGAATGTAAATAATGTCGAACAACAAAAATGTGGAATGAGAAAACGTCGGGCGGAAATAATGTTAAATACAAAAATGTGGAATTTAAAAACGTCAAATACAAAGAGGTAGAATAGAAATAATGTGTAATAACAAAAATTTGGGACTTAAAGGTGTCGAATTTAAAACGGTGGAATGGCAATAATGTGGAGTAGCAAATATGTAATGTAATGTAAAAGCATCAATTATGGAAACGTCGAATGGAAATACACTCAAATGAAATAACACCGACATGCCCAACCCTTGAAAAACTCCTTGCCCCAACTACAACTAAGACCCTAGGAAATTGCTGCTTTGGATTCGAACCTGTGCGATTAAGGTAGAATAATTTCGAAGCCAAGCGCTACGATCACTAGTCTACCGCGGTCCTATGGATATTTTCGTATTAGATGTATTTACTGCAACCTCTTTGCATGGCTACGTTTTCGGTGTTAGTCGGCCAGACGTTACACAATCTAAAAAAATTAAGCCCGCGCAGCATTCGTTGCTTTTCTTTTATGCAAGCGTCGCATTTCTTCCCGGGGCTTATTACCGTCTACAAGAGTTTGTATAAATGGAAGTTACTATTTTTACATGATTATACTAAATGTGCTAATGTGGTAATGTAATTGCCGTTGAATTAATTAGAGTAGCAAAACTAAAATGTGGTAGAACAATAGTGCATCTTAATTAGTAATTATATAAGCAGGATTAATTATTTAGAACAAAACAAAACCAAGTGAAGTAGCGAATGAAACGGAATCGATACCACCTACCTCGTCTAGTGGTATTCAGTGCAAAGGTCAAGGGAAACCTTGTCTGTGTTGAATGACGCATACTAATTGAGATATCGCATCCACTATTGACATAATGAATTTGTGATCGACGCAGCCATTAGCAGCTTCGGCAGGTGCTTTACACGGCGGATGCTGAATATTAAATTTGTGTTAATAGTCTTTTCATTAATGCAGGTTAAGTCAGTGCCGCTGCTTGGAATGTTTATTTTTGAATTGCAATTAATTTTTACCTCTGTATCTTTATTAGCTTACAGCATTAACATTATCAGGAAATGGCCGTATAAGTAAACAACAATAACGACTTTCAGATTGTGCTTTTGTGAAATATTCCTTTAGGTAGTACCTTTTAACACCCAAAGTTCGTGATCGTGATCTGATAATGAAATCTGTACACTTGGTAAAAGGAATTTATAAACAAGCAGTCTTTTTTCACGCAAATGGGACATTCGAAATGGAAAATTACCAAACTGCTGAAATAGGGTCCCTAAAAATTATAGGCTTTGATAAAAGATTAATGAAAATAATAAAATTTCCGTTAAACGTTCATGTTCAAAGTTTTCTCATTAGAAAAATAAGAAGAACAAAAAGCATTTATTCTCCTAATTCCCCATTTAAAATGTAAAGCTGTAATTCCTAGTTAAAAATGAACATATTATGGATGCGAACTAACACGCAGTAACGAACTGGAAATATCTAGGGGCCCTGGCAAACTGATATGATATAAAGTATTATTTTTGCAACTGAGAAGAGGATGCACTGCCCCGTAGGTCAGAGGCGCCTTTGTTCAAAGTTATATTTCAACGCTGACATACAGCAGACTGAAAAAAATTCATAAATTGTTTTTCTTCTGTAAATACCCGATATAATTATATATATATATATATATACGCAAAAATAAAGCATCCTCCAATTAACAAAAAAATCACAACACCATATTTGGACTTTGGTATACAGAGTGGCTGCTAAAGCGAATTAGCTTGATATCTCGCTTGTATGAAATCGTGGATAAATTATTTTTTGATAAGTTGTACCTAATAGTCACTGCCCCTTCGTATAAACACTATCAAAAATATTTTGTGGATATTGAAATAAGGTTAAGCAGAAGTCATTAAAGCGTTAATACACTTACTTCGAATATATTTTAAAATAATTAAAAAATCATTTCGAGAACAGAAAAAGAAAACTAGATTAGAAAAGGAATTGTCAATACCTCTAACATTAACAAAACTTTTGGGACAAACTAATTTGTAAATGCGAAATGCCGCATTGAAACTCACTGACAGACCAACTCCACAATATAAATTCAAATATTTTAGGAGGTCTCTTCAAGTAAACCATTTAAAAAAAGCGCTCTAGAGAACAAATTTCCAAGCAATGATCAACACAAAAACTTTTCAATTTTGAAACTAATTTTTATAAGCAGTTTCTAAAAATTATTTAACCACGTTGAAATAGCCAAAAATAGTGTATATAAATAGGGGACAATGCCTATTTTAATCTGTCCAAACATAATACTTCAAATAACCGAAATGCCAAGCTGTTTCGTCTTAGCAGACTCACCCTGTATAAGCGTATATGATATATCATTTATCACATATTTATCACACTAGCTTTAGGCTCTATAAAATTCCTAATAAGATCTCTTATATCTAGAGCGTTCATAATATTATTTTCTAGTATATATTTCTGATAAATCGTTAAGACGTTCTTCGAACACTGTTGATAACAAATAATTTTTTATTAATATTACTTTGGAGATAGCGATACAGGTTAAGGTTGTTGAGTTTTCTGTTGATTTTTAATCGCCTTACTGTTTATTTGTAATTTTCAATCTATGTAGTAAAGTTTTACTTCTTGAATAAGAGCACTGTGTAAAAATTTACTATTTATCGTCTTGACACAGCGCCCTACCTAATGAGATGCCCATGTATGGGGCGCAATCTGCACACCCACACGGGCCCTGTTAATAATTAAATAAAAACCTACGAGAAGAAAATATTTAATGATTCAATATTAAACATAAAGATATATCGGACACCGTCAACTAGGCGACTGCGGCTGAGTGATGGTATTTGGGCGATGGTCAACTGGGCCGCAGCCAAGTAGCCGCCGGACATCTGGGCAAGAAAATCATATACCAAGAGTGCAATGCAAATAAAAAAATAATTGTTTAAGACTAACACCTAAGCAAAGACTTGAAAGATCTCGCTTAATAATTGATGTAATATATAGATAGTTAGTCGCAGAAAATTCGAAGGATTGCTAACAGTTCGATTTCAGAACAAAACTGTGCATTGCCGAAAAAACAGTCACACTGTCAATAATTAAATTTGGGCTTCTGTGAACTAAAAAGAAATATTAAAAGATATAGAATAAACAGAATCTGTTTTTTCTTTGTATTTAAATAAGTGTCCTACATACATCTACAAAATTATTAAAATTTGTGTATTCCTGGGAACTCCCAGGACTTTCTTTTCTAATTGTCTCGAGTCCCGGGATTAGAAAAATTATTGAGTCCCAGGAACCCTAGTCACAATGTTGAGTTAAACGTTGCAATTAACACATTCCATAAATGTCTTCTCTTTTTTTATTATAAAGCAGTATAGGTATTTCGGCATCACCACCCACTAATACCTCAGTACATTAATATTACAATTTTACACTGCTTATACAAACATATACAATGCGGTCGTAAAATGTCTTCCCCTCATCCTACTAACTTTTGAACGACTTGATATTTATTCACACACTTTTGTGCGCTGCAATGGGAGGCTAAATACTACTTTTTAGTACATATTTAAATTTTACAACTTTCAAAATGGCGGCTGGCAATCTTGAAATATTTTTTTCAATGTCAGTGGGGCGAGTGGCACCTCATCTGAGAGGTCTCGTTGAATAGAGTATAATTCTAAATTTTGGGAAAATTTTATAGATTCAAAAACAAATGACAGACCTCCAAATTATCTGTTTCTGATAGTAAGCAAAATGTTAAAAAATGTAGGAGGCGAAAAAGCAGAAGTAAAGCTATTGAAATAATTAGTCTGTCTGTTATGTCACTTTAATTCAGTTATTGTGTTTGCTCACACTTGAATATTGAGTGTTAAAACCGGTGATACTAACAATAATTATGGTGAATGTTCGAACTTTGCAGGAAAAAACTGAAGTATTTTTTATTTTTGCTGAAGTCAATCGAAACTTTCACGAAGCTGAAAGAATGTTTAATGAACGTTTTCCCGACCGTCCTATTTCCAGCACGTATTTAAGAGAACTTTGCAAAAATGTATTAACACTGGAAGTGTGCAAAACAGGAAAAACCCTGGATAATCCGCAATTTCAGAAGACAAACAAATTCAGATGTCGGTGAAATAGTAGTACATTCCCAGCATGTAGCTGCGATATGGCATGTATCGGCGACCACTGTAAAAAAGTTTTTAAAACGGCATAAGTTCCATCCATACAATATAAAGATATTACACCAGTTGATTGAAGATGATCCGGATAGACGCATTGAATTTTGTGAGGCCATGACCCAAACCATTGCAGAAACCCATCCTATTTTCGCAATATCTGTTTTAGTGACCAATGCACATTTTTTTAAATGAGTTTGTAACAGACGAAATGTAAGATATAGGTGCGACGATAATTCCCATGTTTTCCGGGAGGATCCACCAAATTTTACGAAAAATCGAATGTGTGAATAGGAACACTTGGCGACCATATCGTAGATCCCTTATTTATCGATGGAAACCTTACTGCGGACTTGTACCTGGACATGCTGGAAAACCTCATCCATCCGTTAATAGTTGAGATTGATGAAAATAATCCAAACGAATTTGACATGGATATCATATTCCAGCAAGATGGCGCTCCTTCGCATTTTAGCCGACCAGTTCGCAATTATCTTGATGCAAAGTATCCCCGACGATAGATTGGTCGTCGTGGTCCAACAGAATGGCCTCTGCGATTTCCTGACCTGACTCCGTAGGACTCTTTTTGTGGAGGTATCTTAAATCGAAAGTTTTTCAAACAGAACCCGATTCCCTTTTGGATTTACGACGTAAAATAACAGAGGCTTGTGCAAATATCGGAGTTGAAACTTTCCAGAAAGTACGGGAAGAGATATTAACTAGGTTTTACTATTGCCAAGAAGTTCAAGGAGCACGCTTTGAACATTTATTAAAATAGTATTACTATTCTTTTTTTTTGTATAAAATAAGTTTTGTTGTGTTTTAATATCTTCTTCTTCTTCATTCTTCAATGGTGAACATTTCGAAAGCATACCTTTTTTGCTTTAATTCTTAGTTTTTTCAATAAACTTGTTATTGTCAACCATCCTTAATTTTACGATGAAACTCAAGGATCAGACGCAGAATTAAAACACCTTTCAAGTTAGGTGACACTCGACCCCAGTGCCATTTAAAATAATAGTTTAAGATGGCGCCCAGCCGCCCGCCATTTTGAAAGTTATAAAATTTAAATATGAGCTATGTTGATGGAGTTGGTACGGGTAAAGTAGCTTTATGTAAAGAATAATTTTATTAAAATAGTAAATGTTTTTATGGACATCAACCGGCCCCATTCAGCTGGCTCACCGGTATCCCGGTGCGCCAGTCACTGCTAACACCTTTATTGCATTTTAAATGGAGAATTACATTTTCATAAGGTCTTTATCAATAGTGACATAAAGTAATACCTAATTTAAAAAAAAGTACTAAATTAAGTGAAAGTTGAATAGGTTGTACCGGATACCGTATCCTTTACTAAACCGTCATAAAACAATTGCAATTTCCAATTTCCACTAATACGTGCTTTAACAAGATTAATCAAATTACTTACTTTTGAGGTAAATTTTATTGTTAATGAAGAAACAAGCTTTGTACCCATAAACCGCAGCCGTTAAATGTTAATTTCACCCGTCGTAATTTCTTTGTAATAACTTACGTGCATTGCCGCAATGTGCAACATATTATATGCGAAATGGCTATGATAATTCATATGATGTACGACTTCAAACTGAAGCAAGGATACTTATAACGCTAATGCTCATTATGTTAATGTCAAGGTATAAGTGTACAGTCGTGATTTATCAACATGAATAATAAGAATAATCAATTTCATAATTAGACATGGGCGTGTTCTTGCAGCGATTCTATTAATTTCTACAATGCATTGATGTTAATCGGGTAATTTTGAGATAAAAGAGAGCATTGATAAGGGTTATTTATGTTTGGCAGTGTCAGCAACCGGTCCGATTATGAGTTATAGCTTCCGATACCGATCTTTCATACGGGAGACCAAATGCAGCTTTGTGTTATTCCATATGGGCTCTACATCCCTTTCGGGCAAGGTGAGTTTTTATAATTCTAAACGAGAAATGCCAATTATCAAACTGTAAATAACTAACAAATATTTCTTGTGGAGGTGTAAGGAACATCCCTGATTCATTGAATATTGATTATGATTTGAATATATCGTGTATAATTGTTTATTATATCATATACACTGCATCTTATATTCAACCTATTATTTGTAGCTTTTGGTATCGTAAAATAATACAGTACACGCGTAATATAGTAAACACATACACTATCTCATACAAGTGAAGTTTTCATTTCAGCAAGGTTCGTTTAAACAGAAATGGAAGTAGGTAATTCTTTTAATTATGATTTTATAATTTACCTAATGTTATAGATGCTTTTCTAAATTTTATATATTAACTTAGAACAAAAAGAAAGAACATTAAATATTAATTTTTGTATGATCTAAACTGTATAACAATATATAATAATTGGGCTAATATTATAAAATGTACCGATACACAAATCATCTTTAAAGAGAACAGTAAAACAAATATTTATAGATTTAAAACAGGATAGTTTAAATGAATGGATTAATCGCTAACAATGTAATGCAATAAACGTTTGGAATCGCTAGATAATAAAAACCAATTGTTTAGCATCGCCAACATCAGCTGGTATAAATAGCCAATGTGACGACACTTGAAACGTGAATAATTTTAAACCAAATGTTTAAAATAAATTTTTTTTTTTTTTTTTTTTTTTTGGTAATACATTTATTAGCA
>JABXWE010006030.1:0-48594 GCA_014611495.1 Limonius californicus | reverse complement strand
ATATATATATATATATATAAACGTACTCTCCTACCAATAGTACGCCCGGTACATACTATAGACCTCCTATCGCCCATCATTTACATAAGTGCTACTAGGGCATATATAGTATATAAGAGTTGTAAATAACCCAAATAACAGCAGCAACCTGAGAGGGGTAACATTTTTTGAACATACAGTCAGAGATATATATTGTAGTGTTTGTAATTCCCAACGCATTCAAGATAAATACAAAGTCAATTTAAATAAAAAAAATATGTAGCACAGCAATACCCAGCCTTGCTATGTTGCCAGTTCTTCGACAAACGTTTTACTAAAAGGTGTGCCCCAATAATGATGAGATTAAAAATGATTTTTTTAAGAACATGTTCACTTTTTTCTGCTTCACGCATTTGTCCTATATAAAGTACCTTGCTACACAGTATTAGTTAATTAATTAAGTATTTTACAAAGAGGAAATTGATTTATCAAAATTTGGGAAATATTGAGATTGTTAAAAAGTAGTACGACAGATATTATCAAATTAACATCACTCTGATTACTCTGCGCTGATTCTGAGTATGTTCTAATAGAAATACATAATTCCAAGAATTCATGTAGAAATCTATATCATTTAGCTGCCGCCTAAATATATTCTTGAAATCCAAACATCAAAGAATTGAAACAAAAAGTAATGTCATTCGCGGTAAGCCGTTCTTACCCATTTTTAATCTAGTTAATTGAAACAATAAAATGTTTTAATACTTCAAATAACAAATAAAATAAAAACAAATTGTATACGATTTACTTTCTTGGCGTTTTTATATTAAAATAATGGTCAACATATCGTGTAATAGTCGAGTCACATACAACATACCGGGTGACTGTGAGATGAGGTAACAGTATGTAACTTTTTTGTTTTTAATCGTTTTATATTGAAACCTTAAAATAAGATATAACCTCTAAATGCGCAACTCGCAGGATTTGAAATTTGCAATTTATTGAAACGCCACACAATACCATTTTAGATTAAAATGACCGAAATATTTTATGTACATTAATGATATTCATAATTATTTTTTTTTAGTTGGGCTTGAAAATAAAACGGTAATGAACTTTACGTAGTCTTTATTATTAATTTGTTTACAATATTCAATGTGACAGGGAAGAATTAGTTTTAAATCAGTTACAGATATTAATAATGGTTTTAATGATATTATAGGTGTTTCTAAATCAAGACCACAACATTTGATTAATATAATGGTAGAATTAATCCAGCTTTCGGCGAAATCGTATTACAGGAAGTGCGTAATAATTCAAGATTTAGCGTTAGAAAAATACACAATTAGAAGTCCCCAAAGCAAAGATTGACTAGATAACCCCACTTTCACGATTAATTGTAGAAGAAAAGTAAATGTTTGGTGAGACTCTACACCCTGTGAAGGGGTTTGGCCGACAAGGCGACAAAGAATATTTAAATTTTAAATAAGCTAAATGTTCACTCATTGTTTTTTAAATATCTGTTACTATATACCTCTACAGGAAGTAAATGTTTAATTAAAATTTGCATTTTTTACAATTTCTATTAGCCAAGAATTAAATTACTTTAGTTGCGTTTAGTTGTTATCTTATTATTATGTTTTACCGTACGAAGAATAATATTCAGAAATATACATTATATGTTGCAGTCACAAAGACTGATATTCTTATTATTTAATTATAAATACTTTTCTGTCATTTCTGTGTTCGCTTCCAATTTTTAAGTGAACTCGCCCCGAATACGCCAGTATAAACCGTTCTCAGAAGCATTTTCAAGCGATAACTACATTTTCAACATGGCCAATTCTCTGGGCTAGTACATTCAAGCGACTATGTATGGGCGTCATACAATCGATGGAATATGTGCATGATGTATAGCGTCCTCTACAGTGAAATTCCACCAACTACAACGCGTATATCAGGAGGTAGTAAGCGACCACAGGATGGCCACCATAAATGTTAATAGAAAGGTCCCTATCATATATCAAGTCTGTAGACAAATGTATACAGGCTTGTCTATAGGAAGCCCGAGGTCGGGTTTCGTAAGTTGGTCGCGGGTATGGTAGGGCCGCACGGTATAGCGCTTAAAGAGACCTAGAAGACAAACGCCACTTATTCAACAAGACGATGACACTTAGGCCAGAGAGAATGAACAAAACTCAAAACTAGTTTCGAAACATTTGGCTAACATATTTCAGTCATACCCCAACAAACTCCCGAAGAAAACATACTAGCAGCTAATAATGAAGATGAAACTCCAATCGCTTTGGTTACACCAGCTGAAGTTTCTAACAAAAGAACTAAAAACATTAGTACTAAAAATGCATCTGGATATAATCTTGTCATAGGCCAAATCCTGAACGGGCTCCCAAGAAAAGCAATGGTAAAATATCATACTTGATCAACGCAGCTTTCAGCTACAATACGTACTTCTGCAATGGAAGGTAGCAGAGGTAATAATGATTTCGAAACCTGGCAAAGCACCAAATGAGAATACGTCCTACCGACCAATCTCGCTACTGCCAACAATGTCGAAATTATTTGAGGAACTACTCCCGAATAGACTCAAGCCGATCATCGAAGGAAATAAACTGAACCCTAATCATGAGTTTGTGTTCAGAAACAAACACTCAACGATTGGCCACGTTAATAAATTCACAACCACAACTGAAAGACCACTAGAAGAAAAGCAGATCTGCTCCATTATATATCTCGGTGTTGCGCAAGCGTTCGATAGAGTTTGGCACGAAGGACTAGAAGTACAAGATAGACAAAATCTTGCCTAAATCACACAGCTAACTACTGAATTTTTACATTTCAAATGGACACTTCAGAGTAAAACACGAAGACAGTTATTCAGAAATGAAAGAAGTATCAGCTGGCGTTATACAAGGAAGAGTACTAGGCCCTTTCTTGTATCTCTTCTACACGAACCACATACCAGACACGGAAGAAACCATCTCAACCTTTGCTGATGATACTGCCATCATAGCAGTATAGGTTGCAGCATAGAAGAAGCAATCACCAAATTACAGACTGCCACAGATAAGGTCAACAACTGGACCAAAAAGTGGCGAATCAAACCTAACGAAACAAAATCAATGAAAGTTAAACATACCAATAGACAAATTAACCAAGTACCTGTCGTGATTAACCAGAAAAAGTTACCCCACAGAACTAATGCAAACTATCTAGGTATGACGGTAGACGTAAAACCGGGATGGAAAGAGCACGTCAAAAAGAAACGGGAAGAACTTAACCTGAAGTTTAAAAATGAATTGGTTAATTGGAAGGCATTTTGAACTATCAATACATAATAAGCTGTTGCATGAACAAGTGCTGAAATCGGTCTGGACCGGAGTGCAACTATAGGGATGCAATGAGAGCAATGTATTGACACAAAGATTTCAGAACAAAACACTACGAAGTATTGTTAATGCTCCGTGGTGTATCCAAAATGAAGACATCCACGAAGACCTAAAAATAGCTCAGGTTGCCGAAATCCGGATTTTTGCAAAGACACATGAAGAACAGCTTTACCAGTACCAAAACGTTGAGATGCTACTTCTTGACAGCAAGACGTTTTTCGGTTTAAATCGATGTAAATTGACTAGTTTGAAAACGTTTTAGTGCGAAACAATAGGGCAAAGCAAGTGTAGGAATTATAATTTTCCCGAAACAACAAGCAAATACAGCGAAATATTTTAAGAAATAGTAGAAATGGGATCAAGGTTAATGAACGCTAGAGGTTAAGAAGTCGCAATATGATTAAGAGAACGCGCGCAATTTAAAAATATGAACTACTTGAGGCAACCTGGAGTGAGTCAAAGAAGAACAAGAACGACGAAGTGGATTACATAGCACGATACTCTAAAAGTAGGTAAATAAATAAGTAAGTGACAAGGGAGGGAAAGAAGGCAATAAATACAATATAAATTAATAAAGAAAACCTAACAAGGGGCAGAAGAAAAGTATGGGGGCATAAAAGAATATTTTAAAAGGCAAAAGCGGAAGGACCCTAAACTGCAGGAAGAGTACGAAATAACTATCCAGAGAAGCAAAAGGACCATACGATCACCTGGAAAAGAAAGCAGCAGAACAGATAATTCCCTAAGTACAGAGTATCAGAGAGTGAATAAAAGTTTAAAGCAATGGAAGATTTAAAGAAACTGATGTTTGGTATGAAAAATGAAATAAGAAAAGGTTTTAAAGATAGGAAGGCATGCATTAAGACGCGACAGGAAAAAATTGAGAACATAGAAGAAAAGCGAGAAAACAAGAACAGCTCCTAAATAATAAAAAGAGGGTTCGCCTACGATAAGGAAAGTATATAAAACGTGAAAATGTCTCTAAAACAGATAGGTAGTAGTAGTTTAAATTGGATAGTTTGAAATCACAAAATGAAACGAATGCGAAATAAAAATAAGCTGAAAGGTTCAAGAGTTTATATAGACAATGACCTAACAAAAGAGGGAAGAGAGATTCATAAAACATCAAAGAGATAGCTAAGGATGAGAAAGCAACCAGAAGTAAAGTACATATAAGCTACCGGAAGCTAATATTAAGTAAAAGTAAGTATAGATGGAACAAGAACAAGGAAAACGTATGCCGGGAGAGAACTACTACCAGTCTCCAAGAAACGGATAAGTAAAAAGACTAAAAGATACCCACGATATTACCGAAAACCTGTTACAAAAGGCAGCAAGATAAAAGAAACAACAAGAAGAAGAGATAAAATAGTAATGATGGCTACATGTAATTTAAGAGGCAGTAGTAAAGAAGGAATATTACCGATTTAAATAACGAAATCAAAAATTATAGAATTGATTTGATAGCGATACAAGAAACAAATATAAAAAAGGGTCAACTAATAGGTGTGGAAGGATATACCTTTTTTAGTGGCAAAGGAAAGGAAAATAAACTGGGAACGGGTTTTATAGTGGGCAGGAATATAATATACCTAATAGTCAGTGATTGGAAGTAACGCGTTAAAAGTAACGGCCTTACAGGTAACGCGTTACTTTTTTAGAAACGTGTAACGGGAACGCGTTACTTTTGTACACAAAGAACTAGTAACGGGAACGCATTATTTTTTTTGGTAACGAGTAACGTATTAGACGTTACTTTGACGTTACTTTTAATTGTTTCCTTTTATTTAAAAAAATCAATAAAATTTAAATCGATTTATTGGTGTAAACTGTAAACAAAATCATTTTTAACAACCTACAAAATGCAGTACCTATCCTATACATACACAGTTAAAATTTTACGATGTTTTGCGAATTCATAAAATTCAGAAAATTTATCTGCCAGATGCCGTCTAAGAGGGACGTAGGTCATAAACTGTATAATCTCTAATCCCCCAATTGTATTCGAGGCTGCTAATGTTCAAATGTAAAATCTTATCTCCAAACAATTTGCTTAGTCATACATACCCTGTGGCTAATGGCTATTTACTGTAGTTGCAAACAATTACATTCAATATAATTTATTTTATCTTACCAAGAAAATGACTAATGACGAATGAGCACCTATTGTATTATTGTTCGTTTAGAATTTTAAAGTAGGTAAGTAACATTCACAGTAAACCAAATTTCAAAGAATAAGTGTAATTAAATGAAATTTTAAAAAAGTTAAGAAACGTCTATAGTAACGCGTTACTTGCGAAAGTAACTTGTAACGAGAACGCGTTACTTTTGAAAATAAGTAACGTGTAACGGCAACGCGTTACTTTTATTAGTGATTAACGTGTAACGGGAACGCGTTATTTTTTAAAAGTAACGTTCCAATCACTGCTAATAGTGGATTACCAGGATGAACTATTTAAGATTAAGAGGCACTTATAAGAAACTCAGCATAATTACTGTTCATGCACCTACGGAAGACGCAAAAGATGCAGGAAAAGAAGAATTCTATGCTGAGTTGAAGTTACAGTATAAAAGGATTCCGAACTAAGATCTAAAAAATTATTTGTGCGATTTCAACTACAAATTTCGCCTGCAAAAGCGCTCGTAATTTGATAGTCTATAATTTCAAAACAGTCAGTACTAAATGTACACACTTTAAATTGGTGCTTCTACATATCTCTCTATTTCGCACCATATTCCCGAATTTCATTAAAATCAACGATTTAGAAGGTCAAACATTGATTAATTTAGTACGGAACATTTCTCAATAGTTCTCTTATAATGAGTGTGCAGTTCGTAAACTAACTTTGAAAAATAAGTACTGT
Source organism: Limonius californicus (assembly GCA_014611495.1). Classification (NCBI taxonomy): domain Eukaryota; kingdom Metazoa; phylum Arthropoda; class Insecta; order Coleoptera; family Elateridae; genus Limonius; species Limonius californicus. The sequence goes on along the minus strand of JABXWE010006030.1, from coordinate 42,344 downwards.
ACATATTTTTCTTAGAAGTTTCCTAAATATAATCCAGTTAAATATCTACAGTACTTGTTAGTTATACCCTGCACAAATAGGTTACTTACGGGTTCCACTATAAAATACAACTCGTGTTTGGACCTTTCTGGATGTAAACCTCCAATCTTCGTTAAATATACAGGATCTGCATTATAAAAGTGCGGCAAAGACATAAATGCTGGTGCTCCGTAAGAAACTGCAGAAATATTTATGGTACCTACAGGTAAACATTCTCCATCGCACAAGCATTTGTTTTCTGGTGAAAATGTGCCTGCAAAAATTAAAAATCTATTGGTACTAAACAAATTCATACAAAATTTAAAACTCTTATTTATTCAGCAATCAGGTACATCCATAGATATCGAGAATAAGTATTAATTAGCAAAGCAAAAATGGAGACAAGTAGGTCCTTGTTTCCGTTTTTAACAATTTTCTGGTAATATTAACTTGCAAAATAAGCTGCAGGCAGGTTCTGCTCCACAATTTTACTTAAGCATTTGAGGTACTCACCATTATCCATCGTACTGTGTAAGGCAGAAAATTTGTAACCATTGATATCTCTTACCACAACCTCTTCCTCATAATCCAAAACCAAGTTTCTCTGAGCATATGGCAGAAAGAAATTTATGAAGTCCTTCTGCTGGTTTTTAGGGAAGAATTCGCCTATAGAGCCCTTTAGCTGCTTGCAAGAACCGCTGTAGTGAGGGGCTTCGCTATTGTAGTTCCACCTGACTATTTCTCCGAGGTTTCCATCATCTCCAGTAGCAACATTGAAGAGTCCCAGAAGTTCAGATGAGCTATTTCTCTAATTATTATGTAATTGTTTTAGTATAAAACGAAATTAAACGAAAATGGCTGCTTACCCCGTAAAGATATCCAGCTTTATCAACGGGAGATTCGACGTCTGATAAAAAGGACATGGCCTGCGCAAGGTCTATATAAGTATCACTGTAACCCTTAAACAGCAATTCATCTGCAGATTTAGTGATATGAAGATTAACTGATGAAGTTGCAAGAAACAGTGAAAATGCCTTTTTTGTTAAATACCCCCCGTACCGTATATTATGTACGGCGCTCTGGAAAGCAAACAGAAGATAATATTAAGAACAATTCTTCAACACTTTTTCACTTAGTTTATTGTGTTTCCATAAATTGTTTAATTAGTTTACGCGCAAACCGTGAAACAACCGTAAAACGTATAACGCCTACAAATGTTTTTACATTATTTATTTTTTGTTTCTGGGTATGAAATGTTATATGTTAAATATTTATGTCTCAATAATATAAAACCTGGCTATTATTCCGCACAAACTTTGCATTTGTAACCAGAGCAGTGATATTTTAGGTTTACCTGTTTTCTAGAACATTCCAAATATATTCAATGCTGAGTAAACTTGGAGTAAAACTGTCCAATCATATAAATAGTAGCCTAAATATAGGGGCCACCAGTTCACTTTATTTCCATCTATCTAAGTGGATCCACACCTGTATTTGTTTGAGATGGTATCACGAGTTTGCGATCATCCAGCAAAGACGCGTTTTGTTACATCTACAAATAATTTATCAACACAAGGGCGCAAAACTACTCCGTGTAAGAATCCGCTAAGATATGTAATACCTACAAGGCATATTTTGGTATACCTGTCGGGAATCAAGAGAAACCCTGGAAGATTTTGTGGTTTTGGCCAGGAAGGTTGTGTTAGAGTTAACTAAATTAAAGGGCATATGTTAGTTCCTTTAAGCAATTTAGTGTCAACATTTAACTGTAGTTTATTGTCAAGGTTATTGACCAGTCTTTAGTAAGTGAGAGAATCTGATCATTACATATACTGGTTGACATGACAGTTGGGTGTTTGGTGGAATTCAAGTCAGTTCTTGAACCCGCAGAACCTCATTGTTCAGTATTGAATTCCGATGATTAATATCTAAATTATGAAGCTTGAATGGTTCTATACTTTCACCTGATATGAATAGGTAATTTTGTTTAATTGTATGTATAGGGTTATTGAAAAAAAAGTAACATTTTAAAATTGCCACAGCTCTTTGAAAATTCAACGGATAGGCAAATGGCAAACACATTTGTGTTCGTAAAGCAATGAGATTTAAGGAAATAAATTTAAATGTTGAATATGTTCGTCCTTTTGTTCTTCAACACACAAAAATATTTCCTCTATGTTGTCAACAGAATTTTCCAGTAGTTCTAGTTGAATATCTTCAATTTGTTGTGAAACTGCATTTTTCTATTCTTTGATAGTCGTAGGCGTATTTAGATAAACTCGTTTCTTTAGATATCCGTAATGACACTGAATAAGACCGATTTTAACTTGCGTTGTCAAAAACTATTTTAAAACACAGCAAACTGCAAGTGATTTAAAAATTTAATGATTATGAAAATTACTTTTGGAATATTATCAATAAACTTATTACTATAATAACCAAAGTATTAAAACAAGCGATCGATACACAAACCCCATTATCCTATGTACATATATAAATGTGATTTTAGTTTGTTTATCCATTGAGTTATTAAGAAGGTATGGCAACTTCAAAATGTAAACTTCTTTTGAATAGCTATACATCTATGTTTAGAGCTGACAATAGGACTTAAACATGTAAGTAGCCGTTCTGAAGGTATGCAACAAACAACAGGAAAAACCATATGAGATAATAGTAATTGGGTGCTCCAATTAAAAAACTCTGCTTCGTAACTTGCCACGGTTACTTTAACATTATCTAAACGTAAAACATTAAGTGCTTGAACGATTCTCAGATTCACGATTTGAATACACTACCCAACGAATTATAGAAAAATGTCAGGAAATAAACAACTCTCGACAGATTTCACAAATGCAATGGTATAAGATGAAGGGTCCGAAGTTGTCTTCAGGAAGCTGGAGACTATTTCCAACACACTCAAATACTCTAAATACTATTAAAATACTTAAATAAATGTCTTTATTTGTTTGCTTGTTAACATGCGGTTTATTACGATGAGATACGCTTTGAGGTTAAGTTAAGTTAAGTTCTCTTTGCTTATGTTTACATACGAAGAAATAAAGACAAGGTAAGGCCGGTACGTAACATGACAGCTACGACATGCCTTGTGGCACCCACAGCCAACTCTAATTTGAAAACTTTTTGATCGCTCGTTATAAAAACATGATAAGTTTGATTCGCATGCTGTTTTTTCTGACTATGTCAACAGAAAGATGCAAATTCGGTCCGTTTTCTCATTGAAAATAGGTAATTTTCAAAATATCACCGTCTTGGTCATAAAAGTAACGTATGCAGGGAATAACAGCGAGTTTAAGCCATTTTAGACATAAATAATTACCGAAGAGCACTTACTACCCGGAAAGACAAATAGTGTTAACTGTTAATATGTTGCAAGCTATTGGTTTTAGGTGGCCGCTCACTTGCTCGCCTCATCTGCTTGCTAGTATCGCGAAATATATGCTTAATCATTAATCAACAATTCATTCTAGTTGACATTTAATATACGCTGTGTGTAATTCACACATTCTTTCAATTTCTCAAAAAAATATTGTTAGTGAAAGCAGAGTTGTCTGTTGTTGTAATTGAATTCATATAGATTAATACTTATTTTTGTGTCTTAATAAAAGTAACGAAGAAGGTGTATGGCATTTTTTTAATTAATGACATATAAAGGTAAAGAACGCGCTGAACTGGCATTGAAACCAGCCCCGGAGACGAAGTCTGCTTTCCATCCTGTAATGCATAATTATTATATTCGTTGGTGAACTATCCACAACTGAATAAATTCACCTCACTGTTCGGGTACTGCAGCAAAGCAATACGTTATGGGAATTATAGAATATCGGAATTATACCCCTTTAAAGGTGTCCTGACCGTCAATTTGTTTAAAATTTTTAGCTATCCCTTAACTTTTGTTCTTTTCAGTACTTATTTGTTCCATCTTATAGAGAACATTTGTTACGTTTATTTTGCCCCTAAGATTTAGGCTTCCCGTTGTGCTTGTGGGTTGTGCTGGTTGCGAACCCCATATCTTTTGATTTTATCCTTCAGCTGTTCCATATTTGAATCTGCGCGCGGTTGATAGCTTTTTGAGTTCCTTCTTTACAAATTTTGTGAGGATCTGAGTTCCGTTTCCGAAAAGTCTTGTGTTGGCTGTGACAGGTATCAGAGCTTCGTTCCTTTGAGGTGTGACTTTTTGAAGTCAAATCAGTTTTGCATCTGAATTTTGTTTGAGGGTCTTGAAGCAATTTGGCGTTACGGGTTCCGTATGGTGTTAATTGGACCATCGCCTATCCGTTTGTTACGGGATTTAAATTCTGATTACCGAGCACATGATGGCACCCGAGGCTTGTTGAACGTATTCGTGTAAGCTCTTGTATTGGAGACTACAGGAATTTTCCACCGGTTTTCCGTCTACCAGGTTTGGGTCTGCCCACGACGGTAGCATCCAGATAATCTCCATCAGGTCAGGCGTATTTCGCAATTTAATTTATGTGTCTACGTTATTTTGTTCCAAGTGCTCCGACCCTAGGAAGCATATTTTCTTTACGTTTTGCACTTCAAGCTGGAACTTTAAGTATATATTTTGATCCATCTTACACTCTGTTTATGTGCTCATTCAATATTTTGAGATTAAATTTATCGTACAGAGCTTTAATTCAGTGAATCTATACGTTTTGTAATTAACCAGTAGGGGTGTGCGTTAGTTACGTGTGATTGGTAAGTTTCGTACTTGTTGTTATTTTAAATTCATTTACATACATTTAACCTCTATGACCCTTCAGGTGTGGTTGCTTACTTTTTATAAATTTATCAGCTGTGTGATTGTGTAGAACCGGGTTCACGCTGCTCTGTTGAACAGGTAAAGCCGGGTTTACACCTCAATTTTTCCAACATTATTTTACTGTCTTGCTTATTTATGCCGAATTTATGTAATTTAGGCTTACATATAACTTGTTCATTTGTAGCGTGTAAAATAGTAAGCAGTTGCCCCTGTGTTTTTGCCTTGACTAGAATACCTGGACAGTTGAACAAAGTATTTTGTCTTGCGCCGAGTAATTTCGCGATCGGTACGCTATTTTAAATGCTACCCTTATTGTTTCTTACTTTGAAGGCCTTCGACAATCGAATGTTTGGCACGCGTTTAATCATTCAGTACGCATTTGCGTTGATAATTATTGAACAATTAAGATTTAGAGTTTCAATTCATATTACAGGGTTGTTTTCTATTAGTTTAATAATTTTATATTTAACCTTTCTGTAACTTCAACATATTTTATTACTGTGTTTACTACCGTTCACTACGGTTGAATTCTGTTTGCCTGAATTTATGCTTATTAGACTGTTGATTGAATTGTTATATAGTTAGCCTATGTGGATTTAATATTTGTGATTATTAATTAGTCAATTTTCTTTGTGTCCTCTCGTAACCTTTGTGAGATTTAATTTTGATTTTGCTTGATGCGCTTTATAAGTATTCGCAGATTGCGGTGTTCACTTATATTGATGTGATTATATTTTCATGTTGTTTATTTTTGGGGGAAATACATATACTAATTTCTAAACTATTTTCGAGTTTTATTGTTTATATTTGGTTGTTTTTGGAGCTAACATCATTTACTTGGAGCGGTAGATGGTCGAACTTAAGATTATTTTGATTAAGGTAAGTTCCTGGCGCCTTAAGGTTTTTTTATAGCTACTTGATTCCATGAAGCCACGCCCTTCTCAGCTGAGTTAGCATAATAGTCTTTATCTTGTCATCGCCAAATTATCACCATTTCTGAGTACTCATCTTCGATAGTAAATGTATTTATGTTGTTCATAAGGGTGAATTTGGGTGACCCATTAAACAACTAATTAGTGCACAAGACATTAAAATTTTAAACAACTGATTCCTACTAAACTAATTAACTCCAACGGTAATAAACCAAAGACATTAAATAAACGTCATAAAACCGGTATAATTAGCTTGTATGGAAAAAGCAGCTTGTGTTGAAGATTGATACAGCGCTACTAGCTAATGTGTTAGCACTTTTGGGACTCGCGATTTCGGCAGTTTTTTTATGATAGTAGTTGTAACAAACCTGTAAATAATTACAACTGTGCAGTCAGAATATTTGTTTCAACAAGTATTTTCTTTCACGACAGTCGGATCTTTTACTCAGAACTTTGTGCGATTTCTCGTTTTTAAGTCGTATTAATAAGCATAGCATGTAACATATAAGCAAAATACTTTAAAAATACCAAAAAGCAAACTCTTACCAGCACAACAGTATTGGGAGTCGTAATTCTGTCTGTTAGTTTTCCCACAGAATTCACCTCGTCAAAATGATATTCTTCCAGCATCCTAAACGAAACTGTACCGTTGGAGTTCCATGTTATGTTAACCTTTTCGATGTCAAGATTAAACGCATACGGCCCAACTTCTTGAAAGTGGGGTTTGATTGTATGATTATAAATATCTTCAGGATTGGTCCAATTAAACAGATAGAAGTCTATTCGTACGACCAGCGGAGGTACTCGCCAAAAATCATATATAAATGAATTTGGGCCCAGCTTGTAAACTCCTGCTATGAAAGCTTCGAATATCCAATTTCGAACCAACAGCAGAATTAAGCCAAAACTGATTAGTGACAATGCAACTAGCAAGGTGCAGCGGTTTCTCCAAATCATGGTTGTTTGTAGAATTATCCTGAAATACAAAAAATTGTATAATGACGCACAACCTATTATTTTTTGTATACCTGAGGACAATTATGTATTTACTTTTAAATTAAAATTTATTTGAAGAGATTATTGTGGTTAACCTTGAAAGTGTGGAAATGTAAGGACGTAAGAGGTAAATTGAGGCGACTTCTGAACATAAATAAGAATCTTACTTGGTAATGAAGAGAAAAGTTTGTAATTTATTCTCAAATTCATCTACATCAAAAACAAGACTTCGAAAGAAAGCGTAATGTTAACGGAAGCAAAGATTAAAGTAAATAGCATTAAGATCTCTCTCCTATATAAATAAGATATAACTTTCCTGCTTTAGCTCAAACTGTCGATTGTGGAAAGTTATCTTCGCAGGAAATGGTAATAAGTAAAAAATTGGATAATGGGTGTGAGCAGTAAAGCAAGTGTGGCCAACAATCTTTTTGGACACAAAAGATAAACATAATTGATAGGAAGTCATTCGTTAAATATAATACGAGTATAAAATGCCTACCGACTTATCTGTCCATATATAATATTATTATCTCTTCAATGCTACTTTGTTTTTAAAAAGTTTATATATATTCAGGTACAAACTAGAATGCCTTCATACTACTAATAATTTTACCAACAAACATATTACTAAACAGGAAAACGTACTTTACATAACTTGTTACCTTGATTTGAGTATTGATCAAAGAAGCTGTTTCTAAAGTAAAATCAATTAAAACTTTAATTATCAACCCACTTTTTATATTTTAGCATATTACAGTGAATCTATAATAGCCTCCACAATGTATGGAATACACACCCAAACTTATATGGAATCACCCAGTATTTCCGATTTTGTTAAGTACTACTGAAATTTGTTGTTAATGGAAAATGAAAGGCACTTTATACTAAATCAGCTTAATTTGATTAAAGAGAAATAGAAACTTGTTTTTCACTATAATAGTCAGAGTTGCCACCTCTAGCCCTAATACAATCTTTTATTCGATGGGGAATGCTTCTAATCAAATTGTCAACTGGTTCTTGAGGTAAGTTTGCCCATTCTTCTAGAGCGGGTTGAATGAGCTGATCCACATTTTTTGGATTAACCCTTTTTTTAGTAAAGTCCCACGCATGCTCAATGGGATTAATATCAGGTGAGCAAGCAGGCCATCTCAGAACGGTGACATTTTCTGTTTCCAAAAAGTCTGTGGCAACTCTGCTGGTATGTGGAGGGGTATAATCATGCATGAAAATGAAAATATTTCCCATTGCACCTCTCCACACTTTATAGGTGCTAGCACCAAATCGACACACCAGCAACCCGTTAAACTTTGCCGTAAGGGACGCAAAGGAGTTTTTTCTCCCATCATAATACTTCCATAAAACATTACAATTCCTCCTTTATATCGTGGAACAAATCTGTCCGTTTGCAATCTAGCTTGTCTGCCTCGACTTTTTAAAACCCGAATTCGACGGTCATCTGAACTGGTTTCATCTGAAAAAAGGATATTTTGCCAATCTTCAATTCTCCAGTTCTGGTGTTCCAGACACCAATTTAGCCGATTAATTTTGTTCTGCCTGAATAAGTCGGGAACCCTTAACTGTCTCCTGCTAAATAATTTTAGGCACGAAGTCCCTTTCGTATTGTTTCAACTGGAATAGCAACACCTGCAGCCTGCAAAAGTTGCCTTTGGAGCTTCGAATAAGAAAAGGTTGGATTTCTTCTAGCTATTTGAATTAAAAACCGTCTGCGACGTCTTTGTCTAGGCTTGTTCTTGAGCATTTACAATTCTAAAAATCTTGCATAGGTTTTTGAAACAACGCCCTGCGAGACGCCCACCGTTGCTGCGATCTGCCTTTGTGACATTCCCTGCTCAATAAAAGCAAAAAAGCAACAATTGTTCCCTTCTGAACATCAAATAAACCTACGTAGGGCATATTACCTTTTTTGAACAAAAAGTTAAATTTACTCTGAAACTTCCATTTTACAACTGTACACAAGTATCAAAATTTTTCAATGTGCATGTGATCAACTTTTATCAATTAGTTATCTTATTTCCAACAAAAGCCTTTATTTCTTATCTGCATAACAAGTTTTCATTCCTTCACTTAACCGCGAATAATCCCGCTACGGGATTGAAGGTGTCAACATTAGAATTTACTATGTGCAAACGAATGCTTCCAAAAATATTATTAATACAACATATCTCTTTGAACCGATCAGACTAATAATACAAAACAATAAATACTTTCTTAAGCAAGTAGCATTCAAAGCGCACAAGATATTGCTCAATAAGATCAAGGTATTATGGTTATAACCCTAATAGATACCACCACTCATATCGATAACACATACCCACAACATGAAACACAACAGGAACCATGTAAAGAATTGGTACTAAATATAAAAATACTACCAATTTTTTCCATAATTGCAATTTCTAGAAATAACCGCAGACATAAATCAACAGATACAGAAGAGTTAGCAATAATGATAAAGAGTTAAACCACTACTACTGCTGCTACTACTATTACTACTACTACTACTACTACTACTACTACTACGACTATTACTATGACTACAACTACGACTATACTGCTACTACTTCTACATTTACTGCTAATGCTCATCCTACTGCTATTACTACTACTGTTCCTGTTCTTTGTTTCATTTTTGCTTCTTTTTCTCTTCTAATAGGCAAATATGTTTCATAACCAATAATTGGATTTTTACGCTACCTCTCCATCTTCTTTAGGATATACCAACACTTCTTTTTCCTTTGGGAAGTTTATCTCGTGCCATTCGCACAATTTATCTTATGCCATTCTTGGCATGTGATGGTTACATACTATTTTTTGTCAATCCAATCCAATGTTATCTGTTTTATATCGCATATTCACCTTCCTTCCTCTATTCTTACTCTATGAGTTCTGGTTTTATTCATAGTTTTTCTTAACTTTTTCATTTATTTTTTCCCAATAATTAATAATTATTGGGAATAATTTATTGTTCCGTTTACACAGCTCGCTAATCTATTTGCTTTTTTATTTGTTCCTGTACTTCGTTTAGTGTCCTTCTTTGACTTGTTATTTCCACTCCTATATATTTTATTTTCATCACCTGTTCTATTATAGTGCCCGTTAAAACTGGTTTACATCTGATCGGATCTTTTGGTACAACCGTTGTTTGGTTTTGTCTATCGATATCGCCATATTATATTTCTCACGTGGTCTGTTAAATTCAACTAGGAGTCTCTGTAGGTAATTTCTGGTTTCGGTAGTAATGAGTTTAGTGTGTCTCTTTGTCTTATGTATTCCTCAAACGGGATCAGGTCACCGTTTGCTCTTACTGTTGCACGGTTTTCCTTGTATAGCGGATATATAACTTTGATAAGATCTTACATAATAATTAAATTATGTCATTCACCTTAATGCGATCGGAGGCTTTCTGGTGGTCTGTAAAGCAGAAATAGGCTGATGTAATAAATTCCAGTGCCATTCCTACTACTTTCTATATTATGCTATATTAAGATCACATCCATATAGGACCTGCCTATTCAGCAGCCTTGTTGTTCTTCTGCCAGGCTAATATAATCATTTAGTCGGTTAGTTTTTATTTTGATCGTTAATTTTAACATGGTGTTAAGCAGATTGATTCCCGCTGTAGTTTTCCGGTTTACTTTGATCTCTCTTTTTAAACAGTGTGTTTAAGACATTGGTTTTCCAATCGTCTGGTGTTTGTTCGTCACTAAATATTTTTTGTAGTAAAGTTGTTAGTTGGTCTATTAATGCTGGGCATGCGTAATTTATTAACTGATTTCCTATTCCATCTTCTCCCTGAAATTTTCTGTTTTTTTTTTAGTTTTTAAGTATTTCTTTAACTTCTTTTTTTATTAGTTTAGTTGTTGTTTCTTTTACTATGATAGAAATGGTTTTCCCCAAACGTCTCAATGAAGACTCACAATGTGTCAACTGTAGTGATAAGAGCAACTAACCACAAAGAATGCAGCTATTACTTATTAATTAATCAAAGACAACAACCCTACAGTCAACACCAAATGCTGAAAAAGATCACAGCAGCTACATAGCATACAATCAACCAATGACTCAGAAAGCGACGCAATTGCTGGAATGCAAGACAACACCAAGCAGCTTAACAATTATTGTAACCATCCAATTGGAAACCCAAATAATAAAACCAAAAATCAATCGTAGAATGAGACCTTAACGCTTTTCTTAGAAACCGTTACTTCATTTGATTTAAACTTTAAATTACTCATAAGCACTAGAATTATAGTGTGCTAAACATTTTTGTAATAATATTATAAGAAAGGGCTGCTTTCAAAAATTTAAATTATATTTAACGAAAACCATTAAATAGTATAATCTACAATTTAAAATTTTTAAATGCCCTATAATAGTTTTTTTAAAATAATTTATTAGAGTAAAACAACTGCACAGAAGGCTTGTATCTAAAATTTCAGATATAAACAAAATATATACATTTTGATGAGGGTTCTATTAACAAATTGGGTGGCGTTATACAAAGTTTATAGGCTTGCAAATATGTTATTTGTATTTACAGAAGAAGCTTGTCTGTACGACTTGCTTCTTTTATGTAGAAGTTTTTTAAAAGCAATTCTTTATCAATGATTAAAAATAATAAGTTTGTAGAGCAATTATCATTCTACATAGTACATAATAACATGAGGGTATCCATTATTCAATATATGGCTACAAACAGTACCGATTTATATGTAACACCAATTTACAAAACTGTACATGTTTATATGTACCAATGGTATACTACACGCACTACATTTTGATCTACCACAACTTTCAGTAACCGCACCGCGCAGTTATTGACACCATAATTATAAGCAAGAATTTTACATCCACTCCATAATTTTTTTTATACATTTCTACTGTCTTCGCATTTACTAACTAAAACTATTTCTTCTATACTTGCATCCAGCTCATGGTAGAAAGGAATAGCTTATTGATATCGAAACATTTCTTTTGCTGTTTAAATAACTGCATTTTAGAAGCCATTATTATAATGGTTATCTACTGGATAATATGAAGATTTGAATTTCAAGAGCATCGAAGGAAAATTCTAAAGTCAAATACTTCTGTAATCAACGATTTTCGATAGGAAATCTAAAATACGTTACTACTTAATTATAGAAAAGAAACAGTTGCATTAGAATTTATTATTATTTATATTTCGTATCGCCGATCGAATCTGCCACATCAGAGTCACCAAAAATTGGTAAAAACGATAATACCTGTATTGAAAATCCCTTCTTCTAACTGATAATATCAACGTCGTAAAATTACGAAAAAACAATCGTTTCTAATGAACGACTCATTTAATTTATTAAGGGAGATATTACCGGTTTCGTTAGAGCAATTTCTGTGGTTTTCAACCATCACGCACACGCATGTATAACAAGTGAAAATTCTCACCAACAGCATTCGATTGAAATAAATTTATTTCTAAAAATGTAAAGTTGTATTTTAAATTATTGACTACGTCTTACCACGAGTAAATTGGTTAATTTAATCTTTGAATTTCAATGTGACATTAACCGAATCAGAAAAATGATTTGAAACGAATAACTTTGCTTTACTGCTAATAAACAAATTGTTGTGAAATTTAATGTGCAGGACGTTTACTCTTACCTTCAATCACACACAAGTTAAACTCTCAATATTGAGTTCGGCTATAGGTAATAAAGTTATCTAATCAGCTTAAGTCGTTCAGCACCTGGACAAACTGGATACACTTTTGAAGGACACCAAGCCACGTTCTGAGAATAAATATGCCAAAACTATAAAATGTGAGCGTCATACTTGGATTTACATGCAAATGTAGCCATTACGAGTGTTTGTCTGAAATAGAAATTAATACATAAACAAATAAATTATTAGCAATTCATCGGAATCCAAAATTTCCCGTCATCCGTGTCTGAAAGTTGCTGTTTAGGTTTAGGTTCATTTAATATTTTATAGTTCAGGGAAATCCATGTACTTTTTCTGACAGAGTTTTGAATTTTGGCAAAAACATAATTCGCATTATTATAAATTAAAAAAATGTGTAGTATATAGGGTGTATATATTAACGAAAAAGCTACACGTGCCGGTGTTCTTTATAAAATTTTTAGACGAAAATCTTAATACTAAAATGTTCTACCATGTTTCCTGTGTTCTCGGGGACCATTTAAAGATACATGCATTTGGCAACACTGTACCCAAATATGTGTTATTACTATGCACGGTAAGGCAATACTTATAATAATATTCTGCTTATAATAATTGTTCGAATTGAAAACGTACTGCTTGTAAACATATTTCCAATCTTCGTGGTATCGTTTGCATTAGTCGTTCCAGTGTTTCTGGTAAAATTTATAATGCTTCGCGTTCATTCTGTTTCTAACTTCGACGGTGTTTATTGGAGTCGTAGCATAAACTATTTCTTTAATAAAACCCCAAACAAAAAAGGCTAAAGGATTGAGATCGAGTAATCTCGCGGGCCATGAAAGGGAATCCTGCCACCTATCCATCTGCTTGGGAAGTGTTTCTGCGACCATTACACTTACGGCCAAAATCTCACCAATAATTCGTTCCAAAACATCGGCTTTAAGGCGATTTGGTAGATAAATTGGTCCAACAACCATGTGGTTTATTATGTCCAACATACATTAACGGAAAACCTTCTTTGGTGGCCGTGTTTACGAAATTTGTGTGGGTTTTCCTCAGCCCAATAGTAAGTATTGTGTCTATTAAACATGCCATCTCTCGTAAACATGCAGCCATCGCTTCAAAGAATGCGGCTTTAGAAGTCAACATTATCACAAATTCTACTTAAAATCGTGTTGCAAAAATTCAATCGGAATATGTTATCATTTTCATTATTCTCTAAATTTAGTTTCTATTCTGCTGACTGTAAATGAGCTTATTTGCTGATCAGGATATTTGTCTCTGAAAAGCCAGCATACTTCTTGATGAATTCTAACTATAGAGCGTGTAACGTATTCTACGCCTATTTGTATGCAACCTTATTTACCTACTTAATAATGCATAAATTGTCGCTTTCTATAAAATTTCGAGTTCATATTTCCGTCACTGTGGGCAGCACATACTGCATTTCCGGAATGTAAAAGAAGGAGGGATTTTTGGGAACGATTTCCCGTATTCTGTTTTCGAATGGTGGTTCTTAACGAGTGCATGTGCGTGTGAAATATTTAAGTCAGATTCGACTTGAAAAGTAAATTTTCGATAGAAGTTCACTACGCAATCGAGGGAGTTAGTTTTCCATGTTAGGGAAAAGAAACACTCCAGGGAATTAAAGTTTACAATTTGACGGCGCTCTGTTCGAGACAACCATTATATTTTCTTTGCCAGATACCATCTTACTGGTAAGTCCTGTTAGAAAAAGAAAACAGTCTTCTCTTATCGCTATCTAATCGCTAGACCTTATTTCTAATTACAAATGAATTAATTAGGCAAACTCCGTGTGGCTGGAAAAGTTCCACATTTATCTTACGACTCAGTGGAAAATCCTGCATTCATACCCAGATGGCATATAGATAAGCGGTCCGGCGGGCGGGTTCCGATGTCCAGTAGCTGGTCCGGCGGGTGTTGTGCCCGTAGTGGATGGTGCCGCGAGGCATGTCCAGCACGGCCTTCTGATCCCTCAGCCATGCTTGACCGAGGATGACGGGAAGTCGCAGGTCTCGTGCTACCAGGAAGGCAGAGGTGAAGCTGTCATTACCGATCTCGTAGCGCAGGTTGGTCGTTCCCATCACTTCCATGGTGGCTTGGGTCCCTGCAAGGTCACCTGGTGGACCGTTGGAAGAGCCGTGATGCTTTCCGCTAGATCGGCTCGCAGGAAATTGTGGCTGGCGCCGGTGTCCAGAAGCGCCGGGTGGGGTACCCCGTGGATGGCAACGGCAGCGGCAGGAAGCACTCGTTGCCGGCCTGTGCAAGCGTTACTGTTCTTCTGGTCGGGCGTCGGCGGCGGCGTCGGTGGCTGGCAGAACTGGGCAGTCCCGATGATAGTGGACCCCTGGGCAGTAGTGGCACCGTGGTGGCATCGGTTCCCTGTTCGTTGTCTGGGGTGGCGCGCTGGCGGCGGCTTTTGGTTTAGCCGCTCGAACGTCTGCTTCGATTTCTTCCGCTCGCCTCTCCAATTCTACCATGGTGGTAGGTACAGGGTACCGCAGCCAGGGTCGGACGGACGGGTTCACAAGCTCCGTCAGCGGTTGGATCAGGGTGTTCCACGGAACCTGGAGGCGGTTGGCCAGCTGCCGCTTCCCCAAGGAAAACGTATATGGCTTCGTTCCCTTGGGGTTTGTCGAACAGCAGGTTCCTTAGTCGTGACAGCACCGCCGGACTGTTGAACTTGTGAAGTAGCCGTTCCTGGAATTCTTCAAAGGGGATGGGAAGGCCCTTTAGTGGCTCCCACCAAGCGGCGGCGGTCCCGCGTAGCCGTGTGGTGGCGACATCTGTCCTCTCCTCAGAGGGGACTTGATGTTGGGAGGCGTGAAGATCTAGCAGCCGCAAGAACTCCTTCGGATCTTCGCGGTCCGTGCCCGAGAATGTTGCAGTTGGGGGTGGCGTTGGCGCAGGTGCCAACGAAAGCGTCAATGTTCTGTTGTGGAGACGTGTCGCAATTACGTCTTCTAATTGTTGTTGTTGGGCGCCACTCGGTTGTGTACTCCGAGAAGTATTTGTTGATTCGCTCCAAGTGGTTTATTTTGGATATTCTATGGAGGGGAGCCAGTGAGCGACTGCCTCAATGGAGCCAGGGGTACCATATTTAAAGCCATGGAAAGAGGGAGGAGCCTGTGCAAATAATGACGGAGGGTGGAGCCTGTGCAAATAACGGGTAGAGCCTGTGCAAATGATGCACTGCGAGCTCCCGCTGGACTTGCGGTAACAGAAGCTTTACAAATATATACATAAGAGACTGTTGAAGGTTTACGAGAAAAGTAAAAAGGGTTATAACTTGCGCCGCAGGGATGTTAACTATTTTCCTAGTCAAATGGTTTGGCACAGGAATAAATTGTTATCCAGTGCTTATTAATATTATTCGACCAAGTTGGCTCCGAAGTATGTTGGACCCTTCAAGATCAAGAAACAACTTTCTCCATGGACGTTTGAATTGGTAGATGCAGATGGTCGTTTTAAGGGTAATTGGCACGAAAAAGATCTCAAGAAGTGCATGTGCGTGTGAAATATTTAAGTCAGATTCGACTTGAAAAGTAAATTTTCGATAGAAGTTCACTACGCAATCGAGGGAGTTAGATTTCCATGTTAGGGAAAAGAAACGCTCCAGGGAATTAAAGTTTCCAATTTGATGGCGCTCTGTTCGAGACAACCATTATATTTACTTTGCCAGATACCATCTGGTAAGTCCCGTTAGAAAAAGAAAACAGTCTTCTCTTAAATCGCTAGACCTTATTTCTAATTACAAATGAATTAATAAACAAAATCCGTGTGGCTGGAAAAGTTCCACATTTATCTTATGACTCAGTGGAACATCCTGCATTCATACCCAGATGGCATATAGACGTTTGAAGACACGCTCGCCTGAGTGTTCGCTGCGATAGCAGTTATCTTACCAACAGAAAGGGAAGTGAATTTTATTGTTGTCTTTTATTGGAAAATTCTGTATCAGCTGGAACGTTATTTAATTAATAGTGATTATTAATTGGGGGTTTTCGTTTTAAATATTGAGTATAGCTTGTTGGGGTTTGTTTAATTATTAAATAAGTTTGTATTCACTTAATCTTACCTGGTATCAATTTTACGTACACATATATATAGGGTGCGTCATACGAAGGGGGATTATATTGCGTTCTCTAAGTTTTGTTGTTTAAATACTTTACCTAAGTTGTTGGGTTACGCATTATTTTGACAGAGGCCTCTATCATATTTTAGTGCACTGGTTTAATAATTAGTTACGTTCGGGGGAGCGCAATAGGGTACTCCACATAATCGAGGTACTCCCAATTCATGTATTGTTTGGAATATTATAATTTTATTTCCGTGAACGTAAAATTGGGACGGATGAACGCTTACTGTAAAACATTTATATTGTGGAATTAATGCGGTTAAGTTTGTTATTAAATGAGATTTTAGTTGCAACTGGCCTTTTATTATTAGGTTATAAAAAAAAGAAAGCTAATTCCATTTCAGGAACTACTGGGAAGCGAGGTAGGTGGCTAATTGTTCTGAAGGTCCGACTTCCGTATATTTCCATCTAGACATCGTTAGTGAATTTTTAAAGTCGGTGGCGCCTTTGCTTAATTAGTCAAACACTAATTAGGTCCAAAATTTTATTGTATGTTGAACCCTCCCGTTTTCGAGTGGGTTTTCCGGGACGCTAACGTGTGTCAAATATTGTTAACTTCTTATCTGACCAGAGGCGTAGTCGCGAGGACGAGTTTTCACCTCAATCAATATTTTGTATTTGTATTTTGTACAGGCGTGACAAATAAAGTGGCGCCCAACGTGGGGCTCGAATATTTTTGATAAACTAGTTAAAATATTTACCTAATATTGGTATATTGGTTGATTGTATTTGCAAAAATCGCTCTCGTATTAAAAAAGACAGTTGCAACTTAAATTACATTATTTCATACAGAATTATTTCGGGGGTTAGTTTTAATTTAAACTTAAGCTTTAGGAATTGTTTTTGAAGTTTACCAAGATGGATATTGATAGGCTAAACATAGGGGAGATTACTTACGAATTAAACATACGGGGGGTGACTGCCGAAGGTAATTTAGATAATTTAAGGCAGTTATTAAGGGCAGCGATTAAAAAAGAAAAGTCCGATAAATACTTTGAATTCCCGTCGCATCCGTTTTCTTTTGTGGAAGATAAAGACGCCATATTGTTAGGTCTGAAAAACTTAGGCGAATTAGTTAACGAATTCGAAGATTCAATTCACGGGGGAGCCTATAAAAAGTTAAACAGCAAAATCATCCATTATGACGGTCGAATAAGCCGTATGGTTGTTAGTGCAGATGACGAAGGGAAGGTTAAAGATGATTTGTTGAAAAAATTAGGGAAATTAAAAACTAAGTTAGCCCAAAAATTACTGTCGTTTGAATCCAGCTTGATGGTGTTATCAACGAACGTAGGGGATCCTATAGATCCGTCTGTTCAAAGGACCTCGACCCCTGTCTGACCTAATCGGCCAGAATCTTTTTCACATTCTCGGGGAGAAATTAAACCTGTACCAGTAAGCCAATGGGGACTTAAATTTTCCGGGGATGGTGATGAACTATCACTTAGTGCATTTATAGAGAGGGTAGAAGAGCTAAGGGTAGCTCGAAATATTTCGCTAGAAGGGTTATTTGATTCAGTTTTGGATTTGTTTACTGGGAAAGCGTTAAGTTGGTACAGAGCGTATAGAGACACTGTAGATAATTGGGATGATTTGGTAAAATTTTTACGGGAGGAATTCCAGCCTCATAATTACGACGAGAAATTGCTAGAAGAAATCAAGCGTAGGACGCAAGGGCCTAATGAGTCCATTGGGGTATACGTTGCCATCATCCAAAATATGTTTAATCGTATGAATGGGTGTGCGTCAGAAGCGTTCCGTTTAAAAATTGATGAGAAATATAGCCCTTTTCTATCAAGATAAACTTAGTTTAGTAGCGGTGGATTCCATTTCGGATTTGTTGAAATTAGGACGACAAATCGAGGCTCGAAAGGCAGCAATTGAAGAATTTGTGCCTCCACCTAGGAAATTAGCGGGGAAAACCCTTGAACCTGACTTAGCTTACGTTTATCAGGAAACCTTGCCGTCGACGTCAAATTCTTGTAACCGTATGAATTTAGCCGCTGTTAGCGACGTTACTTGTTGGAATTGTGGAGTAAAAGGTCGCGTAGCTATGGGATGCCCTAAACCATTAAATAAGCGTTGTTTTCGGTGTGGGAACGTTGGAGTAACTGTAAGAACTTGCGACAGGTGTAATAGGTCGGGAAACGCCAGAAGAAGCCGATAGAAGATCAAGTGTCTGACCTCTTACCTACAAAGATTATCTTGATCGACAACTCCACAGAAATGTTAGACTTTTTGTTCGCACAAATGCAAGGGGATGAACGTCCTTACCTTGAGGTAGGAATTTTTGGGAAAATTTTGTTGGGATTATTGGATTCAGGGGCAAATCAAACCATGCTAGGTCGAAAGGGTTGGGAACTTTTAAAAAATTTAGGGTTACCGCTGGGGAAATCTCCGACTCAAGCATGTACGGTGGCAAATGGGAAACTTTGTGTTGTAAAGGGGGTGGTTTTACTTCCCATAAGTTTGAGGGCAAAGGTAAAAATTTTTGAGATTTTGGTTATTCCGTCGTTGCCACATACTTTAATTTTGGGGATAGATTTTTAGAAGCGGATGGAAATAGTTTCAAATCTTAGACAAAGGGAATGGCATTTTGATGATTCTTCGGAAGTTTTTGTGGATGCAATAGTAGGTCATTGTGATTTAAATGGGGAACAATCCTTAGCCCTACTAAATTATTAGACGAGAAATGTGTAACCATGAGTAAAGGAATCGGCTGCATTACTGCGGTGGAACATAAGATTAAAACGTCTGCTGAACCAATTAAACAACGATATTATCCTGTATCCCCTGTCCTACAAAAACAAATTGATGCCGAGTTGAATAAGATGTTAGCTGAGGGAATAGTAGAACCTTCAAATTCTCCATGTTCTTCACCCATTGTATTAATTAAGAAACCTGATAATAGTTATCGTTTTTGTGTTGACTACCGAAAATTAAATGCGGTGACTGAACGAGATGCTTACCCTTTGCCTTACGTGTCAGATATTTTAGATAAACTTCGAGATGCAAGGTTTATGTCGTCACTGGACATCAAATCTGCATATTGGCAAATTCCGATGGCAGAAGATTCAAAAAAATATACAGCTTTTGTGGTGCCTAATAGAGGCCTTTATCACTTTAATCGTCTTCTATTTGGCCTTCATAATGCTCCTGCCACATGGCAGCGATTTATTGATAACGTTTTGGGTCCAGAGTTGCACCCTTATGTTTTTGCGTATTTAGACGATGTTATTATTATTACTGACACCTTTGAGAAACATTTAAACATCTTGGAAATAGCTTTTGATCGCATAAAAGCGGCTGGTCTTTCCTTAGTCGGGAAAAATGTAAATTCCTTCAACCTGAACTTAAATACTTAGGTTATATAGTGGGCAAAAATGGCTTACATGTAGACCCAGACAAAATAAAAGCGATCTTAAATATTCCTACTCCATCGTATATTACGGAGGTACTTAGAATTTTGGGAATGGCGTCTTGGTATCGTAGATTTGTACCGAATTTCTCAGCGATCACGGCTCCGTTAGCGAATCTCTTAAGGAAGAGGGTGAAATTTGTGTGGTCTGATGAGTGTAAGCTCGCCTTGAAGACAATCAAGGAATTTTTGGTTTCTGCGCCAGTCTTGACGTGCCCTGATTTTAACAAACCTTTTGTAATACAAACCGATGCTTCAAGTTATGGGTTAGGTGCTGTTTTGAGCCAGGAATATCCTGAAGGAGATACAGTGATAAGTTATATTAGTAAATCGATCAATAAGGCTGAACGACACTACACCACGACTGAACTAGAGTGCTTAGCAGTATTGTGGGCGGTAGAAAAATTTAGACCGTATGTTGAGGGGTCGCATTTTAAAGTAATTACAGATCATTATTCGTTGGTGTGGCTGAATAATTTAAAGAATCCTAGTGGTAGATTGACTCGGTGGGCAGTTAGATTGCAACAATATAGTTTTGAAGTAGTTCATCGAAAAGATAAAGATAATGTAGTTGCTGATGCTCTGTCGAGATCAGTACCGGTTTTGGATGTTGTTGATATTGATATTTCCAATAAGGATAAGTGGTATTGGAACATGTGTAAATTAGTAGTTGGTAATCCAAAACGATATGCTGATTGGAGGGTTGAAGGAGATAAATTGTATAAGAGGGTGGAAAATTTTTATCCTGAGTTAGATGATAATAGTAGATCGTGGAAATTAGTTGTCCCTACCAGTCAACGTAAAGAACTTATTCGCCAAAACCATGATGTTCCCACAGCAGTACATTTGGGCGGCGCAAAAACTGTTGCTCGTATTGCTCAACGCTGTTATTGGCCAAAATTATGGTATAGCGTGGCTAAATATATTCGCTCATGTTCCGTTTGCATCAGTCACAAAGTGGAACAAAAGAAACCCGCAGGACTTATGGTGGGTAGACCACAGATTACTAGACCTTGGGAATTAATTTCAGCAGATTTAGTTGGTCCCTTGCCTCGCTCAAAGCGTGGTTATTCGTATATTTTGGTAGTCGCCGATTATTTTAGTACATTTCCGTTAGTTTTTCCCTTACATTCTGCGACTACTCCGGCCATAATTAGACATTTGGAGGAGGATGTGTTTTTATTATTTGGGGTACCAAAATATATTGTACTATAATAGGGTACAATCCCGCAGCAAGGAATTTAGAAATCTGACTGACAATTATGGGGTTCAAATTAGGTTTACTGCGTTATACCATCCACAAGCAAATCCCACAGAGAGGGTCAATAGAGTTTTGAAAACCGCAATCTCATCTTATCTTTCGGATAATCAACGTGACCGGGATAAATATTTGGCAAAGGTTGCTTGTGCTTTGCGTACTGCGAAACATGAATCGACAGGATTATCGCCATATTTTATAAACTTTGGTCGAGAAATTAAATAGTACTCGAAGGGGAAAACTTTCAAGGAAACAACGATGGGTCAGAAGAAGATGAGGATGTTGAGATCTTGCGTGATGGGGCCAAAATTAAAATTCGATCTAGAGAGTTAACAGACTGTTGAAGGCTTACGAGAAAAGTAGAAAGGGTTATAACTTGCGCCGCAGGGATGTTAGCTATTTTCCTGGTCAAATGGTTTGGCACAGGAATAAATTGTTATCCAGTGCTTATAAATATTATTCGGCCAAGTTGGCTCCGAAGTATGTTGGACCCTTCAAGATCAAGAAACAACTTTCTCCATGGACGTTTGAATTAGTAGATGCAGATGGTCGTTTTAAGGGTAATTGGCACGCAAAAGATCTCAAGGCGCATCATGAACCTTCTTCGGACGACGATTAGAGATTTTTTCTTAGGGTGGATGGTTGGGCATTGTAGGGTAGGTCACTATTAGGAATTTAACATCTATTTCTTTTTCCCTTATATATCATTAGGGTGGTTGGTTGGGCATTGTAGGGTAGGTCACTATTAGGGCTTTATACCTAGTCCTTTAATAATAATTTTTTTTAATTTTTGTTTGGGTTGGGTTTATTTTCCTTATGTGGGTTGGGCGTCGGAAGTGTCTTGGGATAGATAAAAAAAGCAACAAATTGTCCTTTACCCTTACACTATTTAGTTTTGTAATTGTAAGCAACGTGAGTTGCATTAAATTAGTCTAACTTTTGGTCGCTTCTTCTTTGTTGCATACTGCATTTCTCGCCCTGACAGTAGTGTATGTCTTCGAAATGTCTGGTGGGGGGGGGGGAATTTGTAACGTATTCTACGCCTATTTGTATGCAACCTTATTTACCTACTTAATAATGCATAAATTGTCGTTTTCTATAAAATTTCGAGTTCATATTTCCGTCACTGTGGGCAGCACATACTGCATTTCCGGAATATAAAAGAAGGAGGGACTTTTGGGAATGATTTCCGGTATTCTGTTTTCGAATGGTGGTTCTTAACGAGTGCATGTGCGTTTGAAATATTTAAGTCAGATTCGACTTGAAAAGTAAATTTTCGATAGAAGTTCACTACGCAATCGAGGGAGTTAGTTTTCCATGTTAGGGAAAAGAAACGCTCCAGGGAATTAAAGTTTCCAATTTGACGGCGCTCTGTTCGAGACAACCATTATATTTTCTTTGCCAGATACCATCTGGTAAGTCCCGTTAGAAAAAGAAAACAGTCTTCTCTTAAATCGCTAGACCTTATTTCTAATTACAAATGAATTAATTAGGCAAAATCCGTGTGGCTGGAAAAGTTCCACATTTATCTTATGACGCAGTGGAAAATCCTGCATTCATACCCAGATGGCATATAGACGTTTGAAGACACGCTCGCCTGAGTGTTCGCTGCAATAGCAGTTATCTTACCAATAGAAAAGGAAGTGAATTTTATTGTTGTCTTTTATTGGAAAATTCTGTATCAGCTGGAACGTTATTTAATTAATAGTGATTATTAATTGGGGGTTTTCGTTTTAAATATTGAGTATAGCTTGTTGGGGTTTGTTTAATTATTAAATAAGTTTGTATTCACCTAATTTTACCTGGTATCAATTTTACGTACACATATATATAGGGTGCGTCATAAGAAGGGGGATTATATTGCGTTTTCGAAGTTTTGTTGTTTAAATACTTTTCCTAAGTTGTTGGGTTACGCATTATTTTGACAGAGGCCTCTATCATATTTTAGTGCGCTGGTTTAATAATTAGTTACGTTCGGGGGAGCGCAATAGGGTACTCCACATAATCGAGGTACTCCCAATTCATGTATTGTTTGGAATATTATAATTTTATTTCCGTGAACGTAAAATTGGGACGGATGAACGCTTACTGTAAAACATTTATATTGTGGAATTAATTCGGTTAAGTTTGTTATTAAATGAGATTTTAGTTGCAACTGGCCTTTTATCATTAGGTTATAAAAAAAAAGAAAGCTAATTCCATTTCAGGAACTACTGGAAAGCGAGGTAGGTGGTTAATTGTTCTGAAGGTCCGACTTCCGTATATTTCCATCTAGACATCGTTAGTGAATTTTTAAAGTCGGTGGCGCCTTTGGTTAATTAGTCAAACACTAATTAGGTCCAAAATTTTATTGTATGTTGAACCCTCCCGTCTTCGAGTGGGTTTTCCGGGACGCTAACTTGTGTCAAATATTGTTAACTTCTTATCTGACCAGAGGCGTAGTCGCGAGGACGATTTTTCACCTCATTCAATATTTTGTATTTGTGTGTTGTACAAAGGCGTGACAAGCGTTTCAGAGTCACCGTGCAACATGGAGAAGATACAAATACAAGGTTGTCAAACTTATTTGTGAGGCACCTTTAAAGATAAAACGATGTAAATCAGGCGCCTTCCTGGAGTTTGAATTTACCTTGCTTCGGCAATTGCTGATTTTCAATAGGAATTTGAAAACCATTGTCAAATAATTATTACATTGTCAGGCGTTTATAATAAGATCTGTGTTAAACTGAATTGTGAATTTGTCTTAACAAATCAGTGACGGCCGATGTAAATGTTTCTAATAAATAAATATTGTATATTTTTCTCGTATTTGTTTACACCTGTCTATTTTTTAACGTTGACGTTTTTATAGTATTGAGTTTCTAAATATTCCTTATTTACTCCGCGCCGGAGAAATGCTTTCGGAATTCTGCATTTTGGATACATGCGAACTTCGGACCTTTTCGTCGCCGAAGTCCGATAATTGTGGTTCTTTCGCTAAATATCCGTGGGTGGCGCCACATTCTAAACATTAAGCTTATGGACGAAGGGTGCAGGTCGTTGAAGTCGTTGGTGGGACAGCAGTTATATTACACTTTTTAACATTGGCTTGCGTATCTTCTTAAACTTCTCAATCAACGGTAATATCTATTGCTACAGACAGTGCAAAGAGTATGACTGGTAAAAATAAAGGCTGTGTGTCCCGTACTAAAAAATGTATTGAACACGACATTTTCACCTTTCATTGCATTATACACCAAAAGGCGCTGTGTGCGCAAATATTTCGTGTCGAGATTCAAGAGGTAAATGGATGTGGTAGTAAAAATAGTCAACCAAATCGTTTCAAAAGCATTAAATGAGCGCGAATTTTGTTTATTACTTGATGAAGTAAATAAAGGATATTCTGATCTCTTGTTATACACTGCTCAACAAAATTAGGGGGACACTTCTTTAGCCGTGCATAATTTTCAAATTAAAGACACGCAAGTATCAACTTTAGTACCTATATTGTTCATTTAACACTACTTAACAAGGTACAAACAACAAAATGGAAATTCTGTTAACGCCCGAATACCATGCTTTAGTAGCGTGTTTGCCCTCCATTAGCTTCAATAACAGCCTGGCAACGTCGAGGCATGCTGCGAATAAGACGTCTTAACTTGTCTTGTAGTAGATTTCACCATTTTCCCACAAGGGCCTCAGCCAACTCCTGAAGAGTCTGAGGTGCAGGAGGACGCTTCCTAATGCGCCTGTCGAGTAAATCCCAAACGTGTTCGATGGCATTTAAGTCTGGACTCATGGCTGGCTACCCCATCACATGGATTTCTTGTTCCCGGAGGAAGTTTTTTATTTAATAACGGTATGAACTGTAGAATTATCCTGTTGTAGGATGAAGCCATCGCCGAAATTGTTCGCAAATGGCACAACATGCTCTTGAAGAATCGTTTCAACATAAATTTGTGTGTTGAGACGTTGGGGAACGACAACCAAGTCTGTGCGACCGTCTATACTAATGCCACCCCACAACATGACCGATCTAGCTCCGAATCGGTCCCCTTCCTGTATATGCGAGAGTGTATCGCTTTCCAGGACGTCTGTACACTCGTATACTACCATCGCAACGAGTTAGACAAAACCGTGACTCGTCTCTAAAAAGTACAGACCTCCAGTGTCGAAGTTGCCATTGCATATTGCTATGTTACCTAAGGTAGCGGTATAGACAGCCTTAGTGTATGTAAAGTATTGTTAGTTTTATGAATACTGTTAGGTGGCTGGCGAGTCGAGGGATACCAAGTAAGGGTATTTATTCCAACGTAGGTGTTGGACGAATGAAAAGAACCCTGGAGCTCGATTGGACAAACACTGGGTTGTTGGGGGAGAAAAAAAGAGAATGTTTTAGTTTGTAAATAAAAATGTAAAGCTGCGGAGGTGAAAATTATTCACAGTAATCCGAGCTAATCTTTAAATTCACAATTAAATATATAAAATGTTAAGATTGGATTGGAATGAGTTTGGAATAATTGTAACCTTATAAAAGTAATAAAAAGTGGACGATAAATGTACTGGTAATCTTTCTTTTTGGGACGTAAACAGAGTCAAAGACAGCAAACTACGAAGAAGTGGAAATATAATAAATGAGCGACCCAGCAATTGAGATAAACTATTATGAGAGCTAGCCGGATGCAAGGTGAAGTTATTTTAAGTAACTGAAGTTAAGGTTGA
Organism: Limonius californicus; assembly: GCA_014611495.1. Taxonomy (NCBI): domain Eukaryota; kingdom Metazoa; phylum Arthropoda; class Insecta; order Coleoptera; family Elateridae; genus Limonius; species Limonius californicus. Next base: position 16,400 of record JABXWE010006030.1, on the reverse strand, counting down.
ATTAGAAGTGTACGTTGCTGTCCGTACATAGCATTTTTGGCACCTTCAACGCGGGGCTTTATAGGAATTATTGGCGTCCAACTTGAAGGCAATAAGGAGCGAGTTTGAAAATTTGCTAGGAGTACATAGTGTTTCATGAATTGGAATTGGGTCGAAAGTTTGACATTTGTTTTGGGAAATTTGACATTAAGTTGTGAGTGATTAGAGTTGACATTTACGGATCAGTAGATTGGTGTATATTCGCACGTAGAATATTTATATAAAAGCGTTATGGAAAGATCAGAGGGAATGGTGAGGACAAGGGAAGGAAAGAAGAAATTGGAGGAGGAGAGAAGAATTTATGAAGTAAGACAGAAAGAGAGGGACGAAGCAGATGAGGGGGAGGATGTAATAATTGAGTTAGAAGGGGATATCGAAGAAAAAATGGTTATTAAAGAAGGAAAGCAGAAGGGTGACTGTTCTGTGGAGAAGATGATGATGGTGTTAATAAAGGAAATGAAAGGGATGAAGGATGAGTTAAAGGAAGAGATGAGTGCGAACAATAAGGAAATGAAAGGGATGAAGGATGAGATAAAGGAAGAGATGAGTGCGAACAATAAGGAAATGAAAGGGATGAAGGATGAGTTAAAGGAAGAGATGAGTGTGAACAATAAGGAGATGAGTATGAGATTAAGGGAAATGGAATTGAAACTTGATGATAATAATAAAGAATTGAGGGAAAATGTTGATAGGATCGAACTAAAAACCAGGGCGCTGGAAACGAAATTGCGAAGTGAGATAGAGGAGACGAGTGTGGAGCTGGAAACGAAACTGCGAGGTGAAATAGAGGAGACGAGTGTGGAGCTGGAAACGAAACTGCGAGATGAAATAGAGGGGACAAGTGTGGAGCTAAAGAAGAAGGTGAATGACTGTTGTGATAGAATGGAAAATGTTGGCATGAAGGTGGATGAAAAGTTAAAGCAGTTAGAAAAGAAGTCAACTAGGTGTAGTGGTGGAGCTGGAGTATTCGTGATGGGGAACAATTTTGGTCAAGAGGTACCTAGGTTTGATCCAGATGTAGAAAAACATCCGAGAACCTTCATCTTTAACCTGGAGAAGTACTTGGAGGGTCTTCGTGGTCAAGCTGGGTGCGGTTATGATGACAATCTGGAGCAAACGGTAATAAGAAATGCGTTACGAGGTAAGGCAGTGATCTGGTATCACACGGTGAGTAGTGAATGCATTGACTTTAACAAGTTTAAGGACATGTTTTTAAAGTACTATTGGGGAAATAGTGTACAGTCTTTAGTAAAACAGAATTTAATGAGGGATAGGTTTTATAATGGGAAAGGTTTGACGAGGGTTGAGTATGCAACGCAGAAGTTATATACTTTGCAACAGTTTGAAGAGTTTAGGGATCCTGTAGTAGCAATTCCGATACTTGCGGCTCAGTTTGATTCTATGGTATCTGGGGATGTTATAAGGAATAACGTAACGGAATGGGAGCAGTTTTTGAATGTATTGAGAGCGTGTGACTAGGTTGATCAACAGGGACTAGGGGGTAAAGCAAGATATCAACAGGACGAGTATAATGGGTACAGAAGTAACGCGAATAGACGAAATTTTGACGGTTATTATCTTAGGGATGGCAATTATTCGGGAACATACAAGGATTTCCGTAATTATCGTAATTATAATACAAATTCGAATGATTATAGAGGTCAGTATTACAGGAACAATGGTAGGAATTATAGTAATGACTACAATAATAAGTATTTTGGTAATCATCAGGCGGAAAAGCAGCAACCCAGCTGTGGTCATAGCTATCAAAGGAAGGAACAAGAGCGCACTGTGCCACGAGCAGGGTACAGAGAGGAATGTAGGAGTGACCAGTTCAGGGGGCAACGTAACGACAGAGTGGATGGACAAGAGAGGGAAAGACACCTAAATACGGTACTGGTTGAAGATGAAGTGAAACCGACTGGAGTGGTGGCGGAAGTGGATGTCCACCAACAAATGGATTTTTAAAAGGTAGTACCATCATCATCGACCATCTCTATGCACATCCCAGAGAATTTATCGATTGTCCAGATGGTGGTACGAAACAAATAAGTATATGGGATGGCAAGGTAATACATAATCTACCTTTTATAAAAGTTAAATTAAGTACTTTGGAGTTGACCGCATTAATAGATACAGGAGCGGAATTTTCGTTAGTGAATGAAAGTGTAATTAAAGATAATGTTAATTTGTTTAAGAGGCATATTATTCCTATAAAAACGGTTAATTTAGTAACAGCAAATAAAAAAAAGATCAATACGGCGAACAGACAGTTGAATTATGAAATAACTCTGAATGAAAGGATAAAGTTAAATACAGAAATGCTTATTGTACCGAATATGACTATGGATCTAATTATCGGATGAATTTGTTGAATAGCTTTGATATGATTATAGATATGGAAGGGAAAGTTTTAAGGTATAAAGGTGAAATGGTGGAGTTCTATGTACGGGAAATGAGGGAAAAAAAATTGAAGTAACAGAGGTTAATGTTAATCAAGTGTATGGTGAAGAGATAGAGGATAAAGGGGAAGATAAATGTACAGAGCTCAAAATAATTAATTCAGATCCGAAATATACAGAAGTAGTTGTTGGGTTGTTAAATCAGCATAAAAGGTTGATGGATGATAAGCCGGGAGAAGCGAAGGGTTATGTTTATAAGTTGGAAGTAAAAAGTGGGGAGTCGTTTCATTGTAAAAGTTATCCTGTACCACATGCGTACAAGGAGGAGGTCAGAGAACAGATAAAATACATGCTTGAAAAAGGAATAATAGAACCGTCGTCAACGAGTTTCATAAACCCGATTGTGGTTGTTAGGAAAAGTAACGGCTCTATACGGTTATGTTTAGATGCTAGACAGATAAATGCGCGAACCATTCCGCAGTATGAAACGCCGAAGAATATTGAGAATATACTTGGAAGTTTAGGGAACAAGAAAATTTTCACAAAACTTGATTTAAAAAACTCTTTCTGGTTGGTGCCGTTACATATGGATTCGAGAAGGTATACGGGGTTCAGTATTGATGGAAATGTATATCATTTCTGCGTGGTCCATTCGGGTTATCGACTTCGTGTGCAGCGTTGGTACGAGCAATGCAGAGTATTTTAAATCAGTATGAATATTTTTGCTGTCACTATGTAGACGATATCCTGATATTTAGCGAATCGGAAGAAGAGCATGGTCGACATTTAAAATGTGTTTTGCAGGAACTAGAACAGAATGGAATGAAGTTAAATGTAGGAAAGTGTGAATTTTATAAGAAGAAGGTTAAGTATCTGGGCTATGACATTGATCAAGATGGTGTAAGAATAGACGCGGGAAGGTTAAAAGACATTAGGGATTATCCGAGACCTAGAAATGTTAGGCAGCTAAGAGGGTTCTTGGGAATCTTGAACTATAAAATTTAGACCAAAACTAGCGGAAAAGTCTACGGAATTACTTGAGCTATTGAGGAAGCATGTCAGGTGGAAGTGGACGCAACAACATGAGGAGTGTTTTTCGAAATTAAAGAACGGTTTTTATGATCAACTCGTGTTATATCATCCTAATTATGAGTTGCAATTTTTGTTGCGTACAGATGCGTCAGACAGTGCTATAGCTGCAGAACTAGTACAGGTTAGGAACGGTGAGGAAATTCCGATATGTTTCGTGCCAAGATGTTTGAGAAAGTACGAGAGGCAATATTCGATTTCGGAGAAAGAAATGGCAGCCACCGTGTTTGCAGTTCTCAAATTGAAGTTTTACTTGGTGGGGAGTTATTTCACGGTACAAACAGACCATGCAGCTTTGGTGCAGCTAATGAAGACTAGGTTTGCTAATAGTAGGGTTTACAGATGGACCTTGTTGTTGCAAGAGTATACTTTCAATGTGGAGTATATAGAAGCTAGGAAGAATATAGTGGCGGATAATTTGTCACGAAAGGATGTGAACATGATGAAAAGGTTGAATGATGTTATGATCGCGGTGAACATACTAGATGAAAGGGGGGGTTTGTTTTCTAAAGAATATTTGTGCAACCGCCAAGACAGCTGTGGTATGATAACAACGTTAAGAGATCGGATAGGAAGAGGGGAGAACATTAATGGGTTTGAAGTGAAGGAAGATGTGTTGATTAAAAAGATTGGTGATAATGTGTTGTATGTGACAACACAGGAGCATTTGAAGGAGATAGCAAGGTATTTTCATGAAGAGTATGGACACATTGGTGTTAGGAAGACGTGGATGTTGTGCAGGGAAGCCTATTACTGTAAGAAAGATCTGAGGGTTGTGAAGGAGTTGATTCAGTTGTGTCACTTGTGTAGCCTAGCCAAGACGAAGAACTATATTAATAAGAATGTGGTGAAGAGTATAGAGGTAAACAACCCGCTTGATCTTATTGCAATTGATTTTTTGTCAAACCTGGCAAGAAGCAGGGGCGATAAGCATATGTTCGTTATGGTTGATGTGTTCACGAAGTTTACGAAGGTGTATCCGTGTAAGAGAAGCAACACAGTTGTTTCAATAAGATGCTTAAGGGAATTTGTTGAGGAATTTGGGAAACCTAAGAGGGTTTTAGCAGACAACGCCACATACTTCACCAATCAAAGATTTAGGGATTATTTCTTCGAGCAAGATATCAGGTTGTCATACTGTAGCATACGACACCCGCAAAGAAATCCAACTGAAAGGTATATAGAAGAAGTCAGCAAGTTCCTGAGAATATTGGTACATTACGATCAACATACAAATTGGAGGAATTATGTCGAAAGGGTGGAAAAGTTTATTAATCAAACACCTTCAACTGTAACGGGTGAAACACCGTACCTCATGATGACGAAATGGAAGCCTTCACGCCCGTGGAATGTGCAGAACTTAGATCGAGATGAGTTTGAAAGGAAGCTTGATGAGGTTAGGAGGCGCATTAGAAGGAATAGAGAAAATTATTTGAGAAAAGAGAACGCGAAGATAAAAAAGCACGTTAGTTTTAATGTGGGTGATTTGGTTGTTGTTAAGCATGTAAGGTTGGCAGACAGAGAGCGTAATATTAATGCCAAGTTGCTGCTGCCATATGAGGGGCCGTTCAGGGTAAACTGAAGATGTGGTGATAGTTACCAACTTATGTATTTGAATCAAGATAGGATTAGGGGACGGTACAATATTAGGCTACTGTATAGGTATGAGGGCAAAGTGTGAAGGTATTAAATGAATTTTGAATAGGCTATGTTCGGTGTTATATTTGTTTGATGTTTAACGGTTTAGTAGGGTGTTTATTTTTCTTGGGGGGGGGGTTAGGTTGTGTATAGTTGATAATTTAATTAAAAAAAAAATATTCCGAAGTTGTGCCTCCGGGCATTTGATAACTCGGAATACTTTTTTTTTTTGAGAGGAACGTGCTATGTTACCAAAGGTAGCGGTATAGACAACCTTTGTGTACGTTAATTATTGTTAGTTTAATGAATACTGTTAGGTGGTTGGCGAGTCGAGGGATACCAAGTAAGGGTATTTATCCCAATGTAGGTGTTGGACGAATGAAAAGAACCCTGGAGCTCGATTGGCCAATCACTGGGTTGTTGGGGGGATAAAAAAAAGAATGTTTGGGGTAAAAAAAAAAATTGTTTGGTACGAAAAAGAAGCTGCGGGGTAAAAATAATCTAAAAACAGTAATCCGAGCTTCGTACAAATTTGAATAAATTAAATAAGATCATTAATGTAATTTTTGGCACTGAAGATGTTAGGCTATATATAACCTTGGTGTAATAAATAAATTTGGAATCAAAAGGGAGTGTTGTTGTTTTGGTAATTTGGATGAAGAGGTACTGAGGTATCAGAGCGTCCCGGAAACTGAGGAAGAGTGGTGCAAGAGCTAGTCGGAAGCGGATTCAAGTTGTTACTGAAATGTATATTTGGCAAGTAAACATAGAGCTTTGAGTTGTACGACGCTGTTCTCGTACACAGCAATATTTTATGCGGGTAGTATGCTATAATTTTTAAGTTAACATCTAGAATTTGAGGGTGGTTCAGATAATTATTCTTCCATAAATCAATATTTTTGCAATTTTCCTCTAGTTTGATTAAATAACTTTTTATTTATAAATTTTATAATAGTAGATAGCAAGTATCAGTTCCTTCTTGTATTATTTCTAAGACTCCTTTCAAAATCAACCATTGACCAACTTTGCATTTCCTTTTAAGTTTACTAAAAATAAAACGCGGGGTTGATAAAATTGTGTCAGAGCAAATATATATATTTTTTATAACGATCTAGCAATTTAAACGACAAAATCTCTATGTTGTTGGTTTTCGCATAATTTTGTATGATGTATTCAGGACTGCCTTGTAATAGCGCAGGCTTTGGAAAATGAAAAAGTTGAGACAGGTAGAACGGATACGGATTTAACGTTTATACGGCTACATAGTACGAAGATGTTGCTAATTGTTTTACTCTAGTTTCTGACTAGCATAATCTATTGTGCTATCTTTGGTGTTGCAACCCCAAGTATTTTTAATACTTATAACTAAGACATATGTTTCAATAGTAGCTGTATATGTACAGGGTGGTTGATTTTTTATTACACACTCCTTAATTTCGTCAAAATCCAGCTAATTAAAAAATTATAAACTGTCTGCGACAGAATTTTGTAACTTGAAAAATAAAACAGCAGCGATGTGAACATTTTTAAATGGAAACTCCAGTAATTTTTTCTATTTGGTAGGCTTACAAAATTTTTAATATGGTAGCGTTTTTATTAGTTTCATTTAGTTAACAAGTACTTTCATAATAGTACGAAAAAGAATGTCCCTAAATAGACTTTGGAAATGCAAAATTCAATACAAAACGGGAACATTGTATTTATTGCCCTAACAAAAAATCTAACAATGAAAAATCAGGTGATCTCGGTAGCCCATTATTTCCAATCCAGTAATTTTCAAATCTTTGCTGCAGAAGTTTATCGCAAGTTGTGGATTATGCGATGACACGCCATGATAGTGGATCACATTTCGCTGCGGAGCGCCAAACCCAAATCGGCTGTCAATAACTGATAATTTATTTTGTTATAGTGCAATAAATGTAATATCTCCGTTTTTGATTGAAATTTATTTTTTCCAATGCTACTTACGAATTTTCTAATTCTCAGTATTATGACTACTTATTCAATTTCATCGATCCACAAAAAAAAAACAAAGCAAACAGAGGAATTCAAAACAGGCATTATATAATACGAATTGAAGAAAATAAGATAAATGGTTCAACTGGATGCTTATTTTTTTATTAAATGTATAGTTTATATACATACACACACGCACACCTACAGAGCGTAGCCCGCTAGCACAGCTACTTTGATTAATTAAATAGTTGCAATTTAATACATATGAGTTGTAAACTAAGTGCTACAGATTTATCTAAAAGTACTATCAAATGTCTGTATTTTCAGTACATATTGTAAATTAGGCATTAGTTCTAAAATGCATTCAGATCAGAGACTTGGACGTATAAAAATTGGCATCTCGATTTTCAGGTTGTAGCAGCATCTATGGCATTCAGCATTGATTGCCAAAAAATTCGTTAGCTTTTGCAAGACAAAAATCTAGCTGTCACATAGCAATAATTGTTATAAGTTTATAAAATTTATTTCTTAATTCACCTCTGGTACGAATATACGTGAGATGCATTAACAATACTGTCAATACTTAATATTAACATAATCAATTAGTGATTACAGACAATAGATTCTTCAATATTTTACTTATGTTTGTATTGTCCGCAAGACGGTTTTGGTTTTTACATTGCAATGCAAAAGATTGTGACACATTCAGTGAATAAATTATTGAATATTTTAAGGTGTAAATAATTTATATCAAACTTTTACACCGTACTTTATATCATGAGTAGTAGTAAAGTAGTTGAATCATAAAACAAATACAAGGAAATGATATGAAGGCAATTATTTGAGTGGAATTATAGCTTTCTACTATACAATTATTGTTTAAATAATAAATACAGATTTCGGCAGCTAAATAAATATCTGAAAAGCAATACGCAATTTTGCTTGTCAGCACCAGCCCAATAAGACAATATCTCCAGCTGGTGCTTATGACACTATAGAATATGAATTAGCTGATGAAATTGTGAGAAGAAGAAAAACATATTCTGAAGTGAGTGATATGGTTGCACTATTTAACAAACTGTATGGATGGAATATTCTTTTTATTTTACTAAATCTTTTATTCAAGTAATTGACTTTGATAAATAGATTTATAATAGGTATACAGGATATAACACGTGCAACTACACAGCTGCTGTGGACCTTTGTAGTTGGGATAGGTCAGGGGTAGGCAACGCGGCGCCCGCGGGCGCCATGGCGCCCCCGATCGATTTTAAATGCGCCCTCGCTGGACTAATGTAAATGTATGATAGCCAGAGCGATTTACTTACTCTTGTCAAACGGCGATATACAGCAAGTAGTCAGTTGAGTTTAGGATTGTGCATAGATTAGCAGTTTGCTAACCTTGAGCGTATCTAATACGTATCGTTCATTATATGTCCGGAAATGGATTTTTTCGTGCTTGCATGACTTCCCGTGTTCGGCTTCGCCTCACACGAGAATTTGTCACGCGCGCACGAAAAAATCCTTATTTCCAGACTCCTAATGAAATATACTATTTATTATACCTGAATTATAATCTCTGTTTTTGAAACTAAAAAGCGTGCAAAAAAGGGCTTTTAAAACACTAGTGCTTTAAAGTTGCCTAGGTAACAAGACAACATTCACTTATTGGCCATCCAGCTGGATAATTTTTCGTATTCCTTGCAATACGCTTGTTTAGATTTCGCGGGGATTAATCGCTGTTCAGCTTGTTCGCTAACATTTTAATCTCGAATAAAATGTGCTCGTTTTCTTTAATTTTGTAATTCACAAACACAAAGTCGAAACAAACTTCACAAATCAAAAAAATTATAATAAATATGCATAGCAACGAAACAAGAACAATTGTTAACCGTTTCTATATAAACGATTAATGACATAATGACAAGATTACTTCAAAAACGGGATTTCAATTTCCTTTTTTTGTTATAATTTTTAGATTGTAGTGCAGGTATAATAAAAAATAGCGTATAATACTCGTGTATAAGAGCCTTTGGAGCACTTTAAAGGCTTGCTTATACACTTGTATTATAATATACTATTTGATGTATGTTGACTCGATTTCAAATGACGTTAGAAATGCAGTCCAAAGTTTTCTTCTTCTTCTTAGGGTGCTTTGTCTCTTAAGAGACGTAGCGATCTTCTCTCCTATGCCTGTGTTGCGCGTTTAGAGTGCCACAGACATAGAGGACCTACAGCTTAACGTGGGCTCCGAACCACGGGAAGTGTAAACACTTCTACTCCACAGAAAATTTGCTAGGCAGAATACCTCGCTGGTTTGCCAGTGCCTTGCGAGGGAGAACGGCCGTTAAAAATCCGATGTTCCGGTACTGGGAATTGAACCCAGGACCCCCGGCGTAGAAGTCTAACGCGCTAACCTCTAGCCTACGGCCGCCTCCCAAAGTTTTACTTGAGTTAATTTAGCGTTTTACATGACTCAATAGCGGACACAATGTAAAGCTTTATTTATTATTGGAACTCCTTCACTGATGCGATAGATCAATGGTTGACTACACAATCCCACTTTTGGTTTGATAAAACACTGCACCAAGAAATTTACGCACCAATTATTAATGTTGCGACAAAAGAAAAGTAGTGCGCTATATACTTCAACCAAATGGGTGGAATGAATGTCTGGTACAAACTTGATAGACACATGTTACTCTTGGTCTGTTTCTATATCTTTAACTTTCTTAGAAAAAGTTAATATATTTAACATGCACAATTACAATTTACTTGTAGTTTCGTTTTACTTTAAAATCCAACGTATCTTAAGAAATTTAAGTCGTGCTGAGTGTGTCACAGCCCTTACTTTGTCCGAAGAAGGGTATTCTTTACGCGCTATCGTTGACAGGCTTGTGGTGAACCCTACAATCATTGCTCTGGTCATCCACCGTTTCAGAGAAACTCAAGAACATGACAGGCGATCAGGGCAAGGGCGACCACGTGCTACTACCGCTGTAGAAGATCGTTTTCTTCGGATCCACTAAGAGAGCGCTTTAACACCACAAGAGCCCTCCAAAGACACTTTCAGCAGTACATGATGTGCAGGTTAGCATTGAAACCGTTCGTCAACGACTTCTGGAAGGATATCTCAGAGCCAGATTGCCTGCTATAGGCCCACAGTTGACTGCAGGCCACCGCCGACACAGATTGGAATTTGCTAGAAACCACTTGAATTGGGAAAATGAAGATTGGAGACGCATTTTGTTCACAGACGAGTCCAGATTTTGTTTGGAGAGTTGTGATAGGCGCATTCCAGTTTTTAGAAGTCCAAATTAACGATATTCTCAATGCAATTTTGCACCCACGACTGCATTTGGTGGTGGCTCAATAATGGTATGGGGAGGCATATCTTTCACGGCCCACACAGACCTACCCATCTTCCCCAACGGCACTTTAAACACTTAAAGGTACATTACGGATATCTTAGAATAGTATGTTGTGCCATATGCCCCATACGTCGGAGACAACTTCCAATTAATGCACGACAACGCTCGGCCTCACACAGCCAGAATTGTGCAAGAATACCTAGACGACGTTGGTATTCCTGTTATGCAATGGCCAGCCAGAAGTCTGACTTGAATCCGATTGAGCACCTCTTGAACATTTTTGGAAGACAAGTACGATCCCTTCAACCAACCCCTGCAACTCTTAACGACCTAGGGAACTCAGTAGTAGGAATGTGGAATAATCTTGAGCAAGAGCAGTTAAATGTGATAATTTCAAGCATGGACCGTCGTTGTCAAGCTGTCATAACAAGTCGAGGCGGAAACACAGGCTACTGAATCATTTTTTTTCTCATTCGTTCATACTACCATCCCCCTCCCCCCCGGAACCGTTTACGCATTACTTCAGGGGGTCCCGTACACACTAACCATTCATGCAACATGCACCCTAAACTTAACTAAGCGAAATGCGGTCACCCCAGTCGAGATTCGAAACCTCGACCTACAGCACCGAATTTCGATATGACCTCATATCCGCACTGCTCCACCGAGGCCCCTTAGCCTACTGAACCTGTAAACTTACAATTTTTCAGTTCTCGAATTTTGATTTTTTTAATTTTTGCGTTGATTGTTGTTAAATTGCGTTGATTGTTGTTAATTTGGATAAAATATGGTTTACTTAATTTTAAGCATTATCTATGATTAAACGTACTTCATTACATGCAATACTTTAAACAATATTGCGATTGTTAGTTGTGGTGCGTTAATTTCTTGGAGCAGTGTATATGCAACAAATAGAAAAAATTTAGAATGAAACTGTCCCATACGTGGATCATCATGATTCGAGACCGGGACTTATTCGTTATTAAATAATTTGAACAATTATTATGCAATGCAAATTGTATATAATTTCTTTGTTCTTCTAGCTTTAGTTTCGTATAGTATGTTTAAAACATTAACATTTGCGGCTAAAATTATTTAAACCATTTTGCACCTCTTTAGATAATCGAGAACCCCATGGTGGTCCTGGCATAATGGACACCCTGTATAATTCGGTATTAAAGGTCTAGATTTGTTTCTAAATTTATTTTTTAAATAACATTGTGTACAATTTAGTTTACAACGTATTGTAACAAAAGTGTGCGCTATTATTAAAAAAATTAATTTATAAACCCATGCAGACGCATACATACATTGAAAACAGTTAACCAAAATCAAAAGAACAAAATGTATTAATATTAGCTTATATTTGTTAATGACAAATGAAACTTATTAGCATTTGATATCTGCCACCTAGGCAGGTATACGGCTTAAGTGACCGAAAACAGGTAAAAGTATAATCCCCTTTCATCCCCAGCAGTTTTGTGGCTACATCGGACAAGAAATGTTGTAGGCACATCAGAGGCGCGTTTAGATAAATCCATCTTATTCAGAACTTTCGTGACTCTCTCTTAGTTTTTGGATCCGCCATTGCGAAAGGAGCCTTAAGTTGCAGGTGTATTGGAAGAGATTAGTTGCTGTAGATTTGACACATTGACTTCTTTCTTCATTCCTATTCTAAGAAAAAATCGTTTTGTTTATCCTCGGCCACAGACTAATAATCGTTTATACACAGCAGCGTGAAGTGATTCTATGTGGAATGTTTTTTCGTTTCTATTTGTCCTAGGATTAAAAAGTGGACCTTTTATTTATTAATGTAGCTGTGCGAAATTAGAGTTCGCAGTTATTCTGTTGAGGTTCCTTTCATGACAGGAAGGTGTAAGCAAATAATTTAAAAAAATTAATTGCAATCGCAACCCTCTTATTTTAAACTTATTCGACATTTTGGCACCCGCTTGTGGTTACTTCAAGGCATTAATAAACAGTTTAAACTTGGATAAGGCACTTCGAGATGTATGTTGTAATCCTCCTGGACGTTGCTGGACAGGCTCATAGCCCAGGGTTCGCTGGATATAAAGTTTGTTAAAAGTTTATAATGTTTATTCCAGTGCTGGGTAAGTTACTCTAAGAAAGTAACTAAGTAAGTTAATCAGTTACTCGGCAAAAAAGTAACTAAGTAAGTTACTAAGTTACAGAATTATAAAAGTAACTTGAATAAGTTACTAAGTTACCATAAAGTAACTCGTTATTTTTTAAGTTACCTTTTTTTTACGAGACGCTACTAATGTACATGCAATTACTACCAACTTAATATCAACAGAAACACACATTTATAAGCAATTGTTTATTAGCAAATATTCTACACGTGGAGAAGAAACAGGCTTAGAGCTTAGAAGAGCTGGTTCAATGACGTTTTTGGGATTTTCCAAGGATTCTATTTTATTTTTCGTTATTATTGAAATAAAGAGACGGTGAATGTATTTTCGTCTAAATTAGACACCCCCAACTTGCGCACAGGCGTTACGAATGTACTTCCCAGTAATCCGCATACCTGCTCAGAGAGCTTCTAGTTGTTAAAGGATTAAAGATTACTGGAAAAAGCTGTCACCACCCAAATAGGATCCGTCAAATATTATTTATTATCGAGTAAGTACAAGAAGGTATTCCTGTGTTCGGTATTAGCATTTGCATACTAAAGCATTCGAAATTTCAACTAATTCTTCAGCTTCAGGTATAATTTCTTAAATACTACGCGTTAAAAACCGAACATTTAAAAATATTTTACATTTGTAGCATGAAAATGTAACTTGTCATATTCAGTTACTAAAGTTACTAAATAATTGTAACGTGTTATAGTTACAATTACTGAAAACACAAAAGTAATTAAGTTACTATTAAGTTACTGAAAAGTAACTAGTTACTAGCAACGAGTTACTTTTACTTAGTTACTACCCAACACTGGTTTATTCCTATACTGTACAATTCTACCTTAATTAAAGTATTTGATTATTCCAACAACACATGCAACTAAAATTTCTAAGTTCGGAGTTAAATAAATACACAAGAAAATTAAACTGAATATTCAGAATGAAATTAATTATTCCGTAGTCCGGTCCTGGAATGTCGGTAATTCAGTCCACTGCACACGAGACGGATCGTTGCTGTACTTGGTCTGCACGCGGAGCTCGGAATGCGAGGTTAACAGCTTGCTAAATTAGAAATCAAATATGTATGTTATTAATACACAGGATATATCAGACTGGAATCTACGGTGTCGTTACTACAAGTTAGTTCGGGTGCGTTGAATCAAGCTTGTGAATTTTAAGCGGTCGTAGTGCGGTATGTTTATCGGTGTTTTAAATTCGGCGGAATTAGAACGTTTACAATTCAAACGTAGGTTGCCTCGGCCGGTAAAATTATATTACTTGATTTGTAGTGAATTCGCTCGCTGGGGTTTCGCTAGTTAAGGTGAAATATGTGAATTTGCTTTAATTATTCGGGCCTATTTACGGGACAGGAAACACTGGAAGAATGCGGTTTGCCCAGATTAATTCAGTGTACGGAGGTATTTAAACGGGGATTGCGTTTAGCAAAACTCGGGATTTATATACAGGAGGTTACACCAGAAGAATGCGGCTTGCGCCAGATTAATCCAGTGTAGGGTTTATTTAAACTGGGATTGCTTTTAGCAAAATTCGGCATTACAATCCCAAATTAGGCCAAGAGCACAGGGAAAAGTAATTGTTGTCAGAATGCGGTTTACACCAGATTAAGACAGCACTTCTCAGGATTTTAGGCAGGATTCTCAGGTTTGCGGTAAATTGTATTTTGGTACGAAATTCGGATTATAAGTTCAGGTCAGGAGAGGTTTTCTAAGCTCGACTACTTCCTTCTGATCTGGAATCAAAAGTTAATGATTTTTTCTCGGGGAGCTCCTTTTGTACCAGTTTTCCATCTGATCTGGCTCGGTCTCTTCGCTCCTCGGGTCGCGGGTAGTGGGGAACGCCTCGCTAACCTCCACTTGCAGCGCCGCTTGCGCTCCTACGATGAACTAACAACGCGAAAATTTCCTATATAAGTTTAAAAATGCGTTGTCCCCAAGAACTTCGTTACAATGTTTGGCGGGAATACTCACTGTCTTGCTTCAGTGCCACAAACTGAAGAAAAAGCTTCAGTTCTGGTACTGGCTGTATGCACCCTTCAGCGGCTTGGGTGTGGTAACATAACTTTAAACGCAAATGTTATATCTTCTCAAAAACCTTTGTAAATTACACCACATGAAGAGATGGTTCTGGTCAGTACTCAATTCTTTTGTATCACTAAGCGGCAATTCCATTTCAGTTGGTTCTTATATGACGATGGAAATTTTCTGGCAATTTTTTTCAATTTCGCAATCACTCCAGAAAATCCTTTGTTTTTCCATATTTAGGTATTTCACTAAGTAAGTGGAGAGGTAAGTCATTAGTGTAAAATACACATACAAATCCTTGTAGTGAGTGACCTGTTATGTTTACATTTCTATGTTAAGTTTCCTGTCCATGTTAGGTGTATGTTTGGTTGCATACCATTGGTATGTCATGAGCGCTTGGTGACCTTGTTGGATTTTGAATTTCTTTACTTCCTGAAATGTAGGGAATTTTAAATAATTTTGTAAGTGTAGGTGTAAATTTGGGATTTTTGAGGCGGGGGTGTTTCCTGTTGAGAAGATTCTTAAGGACTTCCTTCTTGATTGTCACGGTGTGCAGTTGCTTTGCTAGTAATGTTACGTTGATTAATAAAAGATTTTTATATCTGCGAATATTTCGGATTTAATTAATCATCCAGTTCTGTAAGAGGATTTATGCATTATTTGGTTCAATATTTTGTGGTTGAATAAATTCTCGAGGGTTTTATTGCCCGATTAAATACATTACCAGTACTTTTACGGTCGCCGCATGGTTTCGTGATATTGAAGCACGCTCTTGGGACGGTTATCTCTGAATCTGCCGGTGAACCACTTTCCTGTAGCTGATCTTCGTTATCTGGGATCTTCGACGAGAGAAGAGTTTGTCTGTTTCGGAAGCCGTATTCGACTTTCTTGAATTACCTGGCCGTTCCTGTAGAAGAAGTCATCTTCGTAAACCTGGGGAACAACAGCCTTCGGTATCGCTGTGATCAAGCCGTTTGGACACTTTCAGAAGCTCAGGTTAGAAATTACAACTTTGTCCTCTTCGATCGTGATAACTTGAAGAACGTGGGTTCGTTCACAATTTATGCCCGTGTATAACCTAGAAGAAGTTCGGTCTGTGATTTGTTTGTCCAAGTATTATGAATTAGTAATTTTGTATTCTAATCTTTTATTTCGGTTATCACTGTGTTTAGCAACAAATTATTTAGTTCACTTACCGATATTTATCAACCTGTGTAGCAGAAGTAATCACTTAAGTCTGTTTTACTTTATTGTTTACAATTTTGCGATCAGCTGATTTACATTTCAATTTGTGCGTATTTTGCCGTAGTAGATATTGACCCGGCTGTTATAAAATTGGATATTTGGGAAATTTTGATTCAGTATAACTTAAATATTTATGTTACGAGTTAGGGGATGCGGATTTTGGTTATATTTTAGATCTCTACTCGAATTCCCGTTATTACGTATCGGGTATTTTTAACGCTGCATTGTACAAGGCCTTGGATAATTTTCCCCAGCGTTCGGATTGCGGTAACGTTAATTTTGGTAGTTTATTATCTTTGCCTTTAGATCTGTGTTGAGATTCAGATCAGTCATTTAGGGGTTTTATCCGCTGAACTGTTCCTCCTTGCTTTTTCACGTCATATGTAGGAACGTATTTTGGTTCCTTGGTTTGCCTCCCAAAATCTTATTTTATTTTAAACTTTGTAGTTTCTTTTATAACGTTACAACTTGGGC
>JABXWE010006029.1:0-67423 GCA_014611495.1 Limonius californicus | reverse complement strand
ATTTGGGAGATATTCGCACCATATTCTAGGACTGCAACTGGAATAGTAATCGAATTTAATTTAAATTAAATTAAAACAAATAAGTAACATCGAATTAACAACAATTTGAAAAGTGAAGCAAGTTTGGGGTTAACAATTTAAAAAGAAAATATAAAGGTGCAACGTATTTATGAGTTTATTGGTATATTGGAACATTTAAAATAATAAGCAGTAAATAATATTTAGGTAAATGACCTTGTGAAACGATGTTAGGAATAGGAAGATACTCCGGCATAACTTTTTCTTCGAGGAACTTAGAAAAAAAAAACAACTAATGGATTTTCGTTTTAAAGTTCTAGATCAACCTAATCATCCTAATTTTACCAACACCAGAAGAAAATAAGCAAGTGCTTCTAAGTGAAAAGGTGGGTCCGTTTGAAACTGCTTTGTTAAACGAGACCTTACTATTTATGTCATGTAACTTTGTCATTTAATTGTTAAAGTTATTTAACGTTGTATAAGAAAAAACTTAGATAGTTCGATAACAGTTAATTCATTTCTTTGTTGCATCCATATTTTATAAGTTCATGTTTTCTACCTTGTATCCTTTTCCTTGTTAAGTTAGAAAAAAGGTATTTGAATTAAAAATAAATTGAATTTGCGCTGGTGTAAAGAACACCATGTATAATTAAATTAATATTTGATGGTTGTGTCGTATTAGTACATCACTTGGCGACATAACTGCGAAATATGTAATCACCGAATTAATTTCTTAAACCTTATGCAGAACAAAATTTTCACATTTTTTTAGATACACAAATGTTCTGTTTAAATTTTAATACCTTGAAGATGCTCCGCTTAAGCTAATTACTCTGTATATTTGAATATATTTGTATAACGTAAGGATTTTGGCACTACATAACTTGCAAAAAAAGAAAAAGTTCTAAATCATTTTAATAATGACAATAATGGACTTTGGCGCACTAATGAGCAACCCTGTACATTGTTTGCAACTATCCTCGCCATAGTTTAGAATGATCAGTAATTACAAAATGTCGGTATTATACGATTGTAATTATAGGAAATAAGGAAAGTGGTTCGTTTTAGTAGACTTACAGTGTAGTGGTTTACACATTTTTTGAGTAGCTATCAAAAATTAAATTGCAATATGAATTTTAGTTTCTGGTATAAAAAAAAATTAAAGGGTGGATGATTTTTTTGAGCGGAAAAAGAGTAAGGGTGGCTTAATGCCGGGTGGCGGAACTATGATTTACGTGTTTCCTGTAGACGATTTTTTAAGAATGTTTGGCTACAGCTGACAGCTATGACATACAGCCGAGGATTTCATATTACTTTTCGTGTTCCGCTTCCTAATTGCCCCTAAAAAAGTCTCAAGCATATGCGTACGTCATTTTAATTTTTAGGGCGAGATAAATGAGTAGTAGCCCCTCTTATGGAATCTTACTCAAACTCTTACTTAAATTATTTCCGATTTTGCTGACAGATAAAAAATACAAGGTTATTAATTGGAAAGCAAATTCTAGGCTACCACAATGCCGGGGTAAAACACAAGATTGGAAGATACAATTTTGAAACTGAAACTCAAATAAGTTATAAAAACATACGAATGTGTATATTTATTTATATTACCTTCAAAACCGATTATTATTGATACAGAATATACAGTTACATAACTTGCTGATATATTTAATTCGGTACTGTTTCTAATTATTTTCTGATTAAATTACGAAAAGTGTTCGCATTTAAACAGGAATATGTAAATTAAAACCCCATCTGACGACTCTTGTTAACATATCCATCGCTGTAATATTACTTTGGCAGTTGCAGTTATGATGTCGGAAAGTTCTGTTTATTGTAGTGTAGAACACCGCATAATAATAAAATTTTCTATGAATAAAATCGTAAATTCACCCGAAACTATTACAGGTCTGCGACTACAATACGACGTTCAATATATTTCTAAAAATCGGGTGTTTAAGTGGTCTAAATCTTTTAGAGAAGAGAGAACCCATGTAGAATTTTCTGGTACAACTTCAGTTAATCGTAAAAATGATGAAAAAGTCAACAACCTTATTCAGCAAGATAAACGAGGAACAGTTCGTCAAATTTCTCAAAATTTAGAAATTAGTGTCGGAAGTGTCCAAGACATCATAAATACAATGCGAAAGAATCGTAAAGTGCGCTTATTGGCCGAAAACACAAATTGAATCGTTTACAAATAGCTTCTTCTTTACTACAGCGATATGAGATAGGAGGAGAAGCATTTTTGCACTTCTAGTGACAACTTATGAAACCTAGGTACATTGCTGTACTTCTGAGTCAAAACGTATAAGCAGGCAATGGTGTCGCGCTACATCTGCAGAGCCTAATAAAACTAAAACAATTTTGGGATTCTCAAGAGTTGCTTTTTGTTGATTTCGTTCCATAACTAATGCAGACTATTATTCTACACTTTTAGACGGTAAAATTAAGCAGCCGATCAAGAAAAACGAAAGAGAAAACAAAGGTTCTGTTTGCTTTTCCCAATACAACGTTCGGCCTCTTACCGCTGCAAGAACAATTATTGTTTACTAGAACCTGCTTCTCCTGCTACCGATTTTTATTTATTTTGCCCACCAGAATCAGTTCTAATCAAATAACGACGTTATCTAAAATGTTGTTGCGTTCATTTGATTTTGCCACTACTTACCGATTAAAGTATTATTTTATTGGCCGCTCCGTAGCCGATTACTATCTTACTATTTCCAGAATTCAGTTTAATGGACCATTTTTTTTGTTACCCTAGAGAAATCCGATGAATATTTTGTCTACGCGCTTGACCATAAACGTTTCCTGGAAATCTCCTGCCCTAGGTGGTATTTGTTTTAGAATTCTTGCAACATATTTTGTAATATGGTGAAATACTTTCGGCTGTTGCATATTTGCGGTGCGTTTTTTTGCGAGTCGACTTAAGATCTCCTTTCAACCCGGTTGCTTGCTAAGACCTCAGCGCCGACGACAAGTATTGCGGAGGGGGGGGGATTATGTTTCAATGGGTGTCCATTGCGTGAAGTTTCGTATCGCTGTTATCAACGTAGGGTGAACAGAACCATTTACAAATGTCGGATTTAAATACGCTGGATTTAACCCTTGAAAGGCAATGCCTTGCGAATTTGCTTATTGCTTTTGCGGATTAATATCGAACCCCTTTTCTGACCCTCTGGATGTGCCGCTGCTATGACAAACGCTTTGAAAGTTTGTGCCGATTGGCAGAAACATTTAAGGCATCCGTTTTCCGAAGAAATTCCTTGGTGATTGTGCAAGGTGATACAATCTCAGTTGGAGTCCCATATGGGACTCCAACACCAATATAGGTGTGTGTGTGTGCGCATCGTCCGTTACGTAATCTAACATCCAGGGGCGTACTTACATTTATTTCCAAGGAAGAACCTAGGAACACCCGAATTTGTACCTTTCTCTCTCTACTCCCTACGAAGAAAACTAAGGTAAACTTACCACTGTACTATGCAGTGATCGTTTTCCCCTGTTTACCAGTGTTTCAATGGTAAATAAGCAACAGAACAGTTTAATTCCCTTGTTATATTAAAAGTGGTGCAACCTTCAGTTGCCCATCGTTTCATTACTTGTTAAGGATAAAGTGTAATTAATTTATACACTCGAACGTCGCTGGCTACGTAGACCTGTTTCTTAAGTAAAGTAACTATCGTAGGCCAGTGGCGGCGAGCTCTTTGGTTTGGACGTCCCAACTTCCCCATTTGTTCAAATAAATCCACAATTAAAAACAAAGAAAATTTGGAAATATACAAGAATCTTCTAGACTGGCTATAGATTACTCATAGGTACTTACGTTGCCTGGCTTTCGAGTAGAACCGAATTTACTTTAAGCATTATGAAAGGGTTAAGCAAAATAAGGGATTAGCAATTCCATTACAATAAATATTGCAAAACGGTCCACTACGTAAATTATTAAACGGGGCGGACTGTACACCATAAGGCATACACTGTATCTCACAGGGTTTCTTTCTTAAGCCATTATGATTTGGTCAATGGTCATACTCTTAACAAAAGTAGCATCCGTTATAGTTACAGTCCAAAGCTTAGTACTTATTTTATACGTTTAATTTTTAATTGAATATTCGAATGTGACAAGAATGGCGAACTCATTTTTTATTATATTTTTTGGGTTTAGCTCTTTTCAGCCGTTGGGTATAACAACGCTGAAAGTACAACTAAAAGGATCTGGTCTATGTTCGTGATAGATACCGTCATTATCAGTTAAGGCTGGATCAATAAATCGGTGTTCATTAAAAGTTCAACTGCCAGGCTTGAATATGAGCCGAATTGCCATTGATATTTTATACTTCCGTTAATATGACTTCTTTTATCATTTCAATTACTCTTACTTACCACCAATAAGCGTAAATTAGTTTAATGCTATAAGATATAAGAATGAAATAGATAACAGATAATTTTTGTTAACAAATTTTTATTTACTTTCAGCTGCAGTGCGAAAGATCATACCTGGACACTGGACATTTTATCCCCTGTGAAAGTATGGGTCCGGAAGTCCGCAGAGAGACTTAAGAAGTCGCTGTAAAAAACACACTAATAATAAATAGCAATTGTTTGTATATGCATTTTTTATTTCCCCATTCTGTAAGAAATAAAATGATGATCTTAATTCAAACAGCAATAGCAACCTTTAGATAGAAAATAGGGTTGCCCTACAGATACAATTAAAGGTTATTTTCTGTCAGATTGAACAGCTAACTTTTAGTTGTTTCTCAGTTCACTTTTTTACTGTAGGTAAATATGGTTATCATTTGCACATCTTTAACAGATAACCTAAGGATACCTTCTTGGGATAGTATAAAGGGTAACAGCAGGGTCCAAAATATGACTTTCAAGGTTAGTTATTGGACATATTTTATGGTTAACCAGAAGATTACTTTCAAGTCTAGGTTTTGGACATCTCTTATAGTTATCCAGAAGATTACTTTCAAGACTAGCTTTTGAACATCTCTTATGGTTAACCTTTCAGCGACTTTGAGGATGCCTCATGGTGGCTCTATGGTGAATTAATTTATGACAGGTTTATGACATACAGGTTAACTTTTGGTTAACTAATGGTGACCTTGTATTTTTGAGAGGTTACCTTTTAGTTATTTTTTGTGTACCTTTCACTATGAGGGATTTTTATAGAATTTAGTAGGTACACAGATGAATGCTTTCTGCTAAAAAAATGCTTTCGGAATCATTATTATTAAAACTGAGTTATTGTTTGAATATCATAAGGGAAAATAGGAAACATCAACATAATATTTTATTATTAGAGCACTACTTAAGATAACTAATCCACAATTTAGTTACAAGTTTGTATTAAGAACACGATAAAAATATTGATATTTAAGGAGTATAGAGATATGCCATCATGAATTTTAAACTTCCTCTCCAAAATAAAAGGGAAAATAACTGTTAAGATTCCATCGATTGAGGTTGTCAAAATAACTATCTTGGCTTTGGTTATGTGCTGTGAGATGTTTTCGTAATCCACTTGTAACGATCCTTATATACTCCTAAAAATTTTAATTACACATTTCATGCTTGATGACTAATATAAGATACCTACCTGAAAAACATTGTATTCGTCTAGGGTAGAATTTAAATTTTTACGGTGCGAAAATCCCTTGAAGAAAGCTTCTTGATTTTTATTGGTATGACCACTGTATAAAGGTACATATGTATGTATTGCCACAGAAAATGCACTCCACGGTACATACTCCTTTTCGCGTACCAAGTATTCACACAATTTAAAGGGAATTTCGGAAGGAATCTTTTTATCGTGAGCTAAACTGAAGGAGTCGTCGATGAGTTGGGCTCTGTTTAAAACATGAATGGTTTCGAAGTCGTCACTGTTGAGGAATTGAATAATTCGCTCCCAATTCTCCTCATCGTAATTTACACGATAATATCCTTAAAATAACAGCAATATTTTGGTACGCAACGCAATGTTGTTTTTAATAAATTACCTGTTTGTTGTTTGTTTACTAACAGCCAACCATCAGTTGGAAAATTGTCGTTTAGGGTAGCACTTTTAGCTGTTAACCAGAAATCAGCAGTAGTTTCTTGTAGCGAACTCTCCGTTTTACTGTTAGATGCAAAAATGTAGTTGATTGGAATTTTCCAGTTTTGCTTTATAGTCCAATTTGCAGATCTGGGCTCCTATGAAATGTATTGCACGATTTTGATTTTAAGTTCTAATCTCATTCGCGTATAGTCAAAATCATTAAAAACTTAACCTAACCTATTAACATTATTATATATAGGCCAAGGGGCTGGGATGGGTCAGTGGTAAGAGAGTCAGGCTTTAGATGTAATAGTCCGAAAGCTTCCCGGTTCGAATCACTCCAGAGTTTAGACATTTTTCTAATTTCGTGGGTGATAGGTACTGGGCCCCGGTCCCCGTTTGGAATTGCGAATCAAATTAATGGCACTCCATTAGAAGAGTAATAAGACCATACACAA
Organism: Limonius californicus; assembly: GCA_014611495.1. Taxonomy (NCBI): domain Eukaryota; kingdom Metazoa; phylum Arthropoda; class Insecta; order Coleoptera; family Elateridae; genus Limonius; species Limonius californicus. Next base: position 60,898 of record JABXWE010006029.1, on the reverse strand, counting down.
AAACATCCACACCAGGCAGATTAAGCACCAACATGATAACTCCCAGAGTCGGGCCCTGGTGTGCATAGCACAAACTAGCCAAGCCTTGCCTCATACCGTCTCGGCATTGTGCAAACGGTACAAATGAGGATCACGATAATGATGATCATATATACCATGAAAATGATATGGTAAATGGTATTATGGGAAAACCAAGAGACGACAAACTGTTGAACCTTACACCATCAATTTTGATTCCGCGAACGACACTGGACTACACAACAGAATTGTCAACAAAATTGCAGCAAGTATGGAGGAAAAGAAACTGTCTACTGCAGCGTTCCTTGGCGTGGCTTTCGACAAAGCATAGTACGAGTGTGTTATACAACCTCAAGTATTCACCACCCGCTCCATATTATCTACTACTCGAATCAGGCCTCGCGGATAGATATTACCAGGTCAAGCATAAAACCTCCCTTTCCGAAAAAAAAAGCAATCAATCAAAACTATATGGACCTATAAAATTCAGTTATGGGGATGTACAAAGCCCTCAAATTTCAATATCATCCAACGTCAGCCAAAGATTTTGCTAATAATATCACATTCCCTTGGTATTTAATAAGTGTTTGAACGAAGAAAAAATCCCAGAAGACTGGAATGATGCAACAGTGGTATATATATATATATACTATTATTTAAAAAAGGTGACAACGCGAAATTGAAAAACTATAGGAGATCCTATCGAAAATAATAACAAAACGACTATCTAAGAAACTAGACAATTATCAACCAAAAAAGCAACCGGGTTTTAGACCCACTTACAACAACTGCGACCACCTCCACACTGTAAAATATTGACAGAGAAAGTAATAGAATATAACCTCCCAATATACGTAGCATTTGTCGACTACGAAAATGCAGCTTTGAAACATGGGCTATTCAAAAAGCACTGCATAAATGTAGAATACACTATAGATATAATCAGCTGATACATCATCTACCAAAATATGTCTTCTACAATCCAGCTTCATAAAGAAACGAACCCCATCCCCATAAAAAAGGAGCTAGACAAGGGGACATCATATCCCCGAAATTATTTACGTTACGCCTGGAGGACATCTTTAAAAAACCAAACTAGGAGGGGAAAGAAATAAATGTAAACAGAGAACTATTGAACAACCTGAGATACGCGGACGACCTAATATTTATAGCCAAAACTATGAAGACTTACAAATAATGCTGCAACAACTAGACGGTAAATCATAAGCCGTAGGACTGAAGATACACAAGAGCAAGTCCAAAATTATGACAAATATACAAGAGGAAGAAAGAAATGTGATGGTAGGAAATGAAGCGATAGAAAAGTTAATAAGTACGTATATCTGGGACAAAAATAACACCGACGAAAGAAAATCAAACTATGGAGGTGCACAGAAGAAGAAGGGTGAGCTGTATTTGCTAGACTGAGCTACATTTTAAAAAATAAAGTATTCTCCCAAGATACGAGAACCAAAGTATACAGTATGTGCATTTTGCCCGTCCTAACATATAGGGTCCAGATGTGGACATTTACAAAAAACACCAATCGCGGAAGACCACAGATGCGCTGGGTTGACGATATTAAACGAACAAGAGGTTTAGGATGGATGCGAACAGCACGCCATAGAAACCAATGGAAAACTATAGAGGAGTCCTATGTCCAAAGTTGGAATATTGAAGGCTAAATAAAGAGAGAGAGCCAGAGAGAGAGTAGCTTGGTATGTCTCAAACCAAATACTACATGCGACCTACGAATTCTCTTTGTATCGAAAAAAATCCGAAGATTGTCAACAACGTACCAACTGAATCTACATCGACAAGAAAACGGATACGTCGCTACACTGATAAATAGGACAAAATGTAGTACGAAGACTAAAGAGACAATGCCCGAGCGATCTACCACAGCAAAACGATGACAACTGAAATCCATCGAAAATATCATCCTCCCATGGTACTAATAGGTATGTCATCGCTAGATGCTTTTTCCCACAAGTCAATCATACATTAAATTTACTGAATGGTCTATGTAAAGAGTAGATTGTAAATTGGCAATTAAATATAAAAAAGTGGTATCGTGGGTATATCGCCTTAAAATAAATAGCAAAAAAATAGTATGAAGGAGTATTTATTAATTGGAAAAATATTCGTACCTGTTCTATTATAATGCTTCCAGTTGCGTAATCTCTAGTAACTGTAACTAATGGAAATCCTTGGTTGCTATCCCAGCTTTCCAAAATTTCGGTTACAGTAAGATTATTTAACAAACCGTGTGCTTTTTTCTCATCTACAGCCTTCTGCAATGCGCTATAAAGGTCTGTTGGCACGGCTGTGCTAAATTTTCTATAAATTAAATAAAATATGCAGGAAACTATAAAATGCTCAAAACAATTTTAAATAAAGGGCTGTTATGGAAAAGCAAAGGTGTATGTCTTGGCTTATGTTTAGTATAAAATAGCTACCAGATGTGTCAAAATTAGGCCCCTTGATACCTGCTTCTTATGTATAGTAATTGTATTCTTGCAATAGCGCTAACTTTTCACATGACTGATGGTAAATTAAAATGCTAAACTAAGACAACCCTTCATTTTTTGGACAACACTAATGTCAAATTTAGTTAAACTTTTTAAATTTACGTAAGTTATTGTACCTATTTTCAAGATATATTTGAAGTCCTCTTTTGAAAACATCATGAGTGAGGAAGTGCTGCATCATTCTTATTATAGAACCTCCTGTAAAGAAAGCATTGTGTGATTATGGAAGTATATGTATAGAAATTGATAGTTTCTGCGATTGCTATTTAAAATCCATAAACAACATTTAATCGGAAATACTTTATTGCTTCCTACGCAAGTATTTGTTTAAAATATGATTTATTTAAACTTTATCTCATAAAGATTTGAACCTTAATATAACTTAAAATAGATTTGTCAATTAAAATATGAATTATCCTAAACACCAATTGAGATTAATCGAATTGTCTCTATTGTTGAATATGAAGTTGTATTAAAGTTAGAAGGAAATCGTAAGTTACCTTTTTCATACATGATATAGAAAGGAGGATATCGTTCATCCTTCTTTATATGATAATTTAGTGGATGAGCACCCTCTTCCTCTTCTGTTCTTAAAGCTTTGTGCACGACATCGATAACATATTGGTCTTTGAGATTCCAAGTTGGTTGAATCTAGAAGTTACATAATATAAAAATCATTTTTAATAATAAATAACAAATAAAGGATCGCTGAAAGTATCTTTAGTTGAAAGGTTATAAGCTGTTCCCACCTTTAACCATTTTGTAATTAACCAACGCAATCCTTTGATTAGAAATCAGTAAAGGTTTTAAAACATATTTGGCAGATGTTGACAGTCACGCTAGTTATCTTCTTGTCTAAACCAGGCTCTGAGTTTTTTAATTGATTAGTTCTAATTGATTTAGGACTTTTTTGGGTAGCTTATAGCGCAGAATACTGTAAATCATTTCTATGGGTTTCTACTTTACCGTTGTATCACATTCTCTTCATATCAAATATTTCGGGACCTAGTAAATGTGTTAGCATAAAGTAAATGACCAACTAAGTCCTGCTGTCATTTACAACACGCAAGCTAGATATAGCTGTCTATTGCTGAGGTAGACCCCTTACCAAATATGGAATTGTCACGAAGGTTCGAATTAATCCCTGCCGTTGATTCAATTATGTAATTGTAGATTAGTTAGTGTTCAAGTTGTTTATCTAGACTGTATTAAAAAGCTTAGTAAATGCTACTTCGTTGGATCGAATATTATGGCTTTGTGTCTGGAAGTATTATCTAAGGGACATTTTACATGATATCAGATCAGTATTGCAATGTTCTCTTCTTCATCTTCTTCCGGATTCTCGGTGTCGTTCGTCTTCTGGTTCCCAATAATGAACTCCATCTCTCCCTATCTCTCCACTCCACGTATCCTTCATACCCTTCTCATCCAATGTTTTCCGTATTCCTTTTCTCCAGCTTTATCTTGGTATTTTATTTTTTCTGGGTTCTCGGGGATCTATTCCGTAGCTCTTGTTGGAATACCTGTCCAGTCCATCATTTGGACATGGCCATACCACATCACTTGTATTCGTTCCACATCCTCCACTATGTCTTCTTGTACCCCCACTATGTTTTTAATCATTTCGTGTCTAACTCTGTCCAATTTTTAATCCTTGCCGAGCGCCTCCAGTAATCCATTTCCATAACTTTTACATCCTTTTCTGTTTTTAAGTTAACTACCATACTTCCACTGCATATGTTGCTATACTTTTTACTTACTGATATACATTTGTTTTTCCCTTCTTTATTGATACTGTTGTCCGATAACACTGAATTAAGTAAAAGTATGACTTGTTTTTCTTTTATTAATCAGTCCTTCATTGTGCTTTCGGTGAATCCATTTATATCTCCATTTTCAATTTCCAGATCTTCAGTTTTTTGTCCTACTCAGCTTTATTCATATTCATTTCCAGCTGCCACTTCCCGTATACCTAATTCCATTTTCACACCATGTACTGCAGGTCGTCGCAGTCTATAAGGACTTGGTCGTTCGCAAAGTGTACCAAATACAAGACGATGTCGTTCAGTTGAATTCCCATCCCTCGGCATTTATTCGTCAACACTTGCAATGCTTTGTCAACGTATACTTGAAATAGAGTAGGTGAAATGGCAAACCCTTGTCCTACTCCTTTACCTATTTTAAGTTCTCTCAACAACTTGTTTGCTGTCTTCACGCTTGATGTTTAGTCCCAGTATAAGCTTTGTACTGCTCGAGTCAATGTACTTATTTTCGCAACTTTCAACATCTCTCACAATATACCCTGTGGTACCGTAGCGTGTACTTCCGTGAGATCGACAAATATTAGCTGTAGCTTTCTTTTGGTATCAAACTTCTTTTTGTATAATTTGAGACAGAGTGAATATATTGTTCGTACATGATCTTCCAATTACTGACATTCATCTATAGTTCTGACAATAGTCTTTCGTTCTTTATATATCGATGTTATATACGCTTTCTTATATTCAGTTGGTAGTTCTCTATTTTTTATTTTAGTGATTATAATTGTCAATAGTTTACAGAGTTTGTTAGAGCCTTATATTACGAGCCTTGTCGGAATATTCTCTAATGACAATGTTCTCTTTTAATTTAATTTAGTATAATTTAGACTTTTTTGCCGTATTACAAGCTCTAATCATTTAAGAATCCCAATGCCAAAATCTATATGATTTTTTTAAATCAGAACAATAGGAAGACTAGGATGGAAATCACCCCAATTTTGAGATTAAAGATAGGTGAATGGAGATACACTGTATCCCTTGTAAAATATTTTTTGATATTATCTATTTGGTGACAATAATGAACACATATGCAATAGTTTTAAAATTAAAGTCTGAAAACAAACTACTGAATTGTTAAAAACGTTTTAAGAGGAAACTCTACTTACAACAGATGCAATATAGTACTGGAAATATGCTGCAAATGATTCGCTAAGCCAGATATAATCCCACCAGGCCGGAGTAACCATATTACCAAACCATTGATGTGCAAGTTCGTGAGCAATGCAAATTATTGCACGTTTTTCATCCACATAGGGAGACTTATAATAACTGTGTCTGGTGGCAAACAAGTATGCTTCACTGCAAAGGAAATAAAGCTTTATATCCCACTGCATGATATGAATTAAAATTTAATATAATAAACTTATTGCAACCTTACACGTAAATAATCAATCCCATATTTTCCATGGCAGATTCCTTAAACTGGCCATCAGGTACAGCAAAGTGATCAATTTTATTCAAGGGAAAATCTATTCCGGTGTACTCTTCAAGAGCTTTCAAAGCTTCCACAGCTACTTTCAAAGAATTATTCTTTTTTTCATTATCTTGCATCATTGGCGTTGTGAAAATCCTGTGTCTGTCCAATTTCGCTGTGGGAACAAAATCTGATATTGTAAATGCCAGGATGTAAGATGATATTTTTGGAGTTTCTTTGAAAGTATCTCTATATCGACCATTGCCAAGATCTCTAAAATGGAGACAATCGTAATATTAAATGCACGCTTAATGTTGTGTGATACCTTACGCTGTTGATTCCAGTTCTTCGTTTGATAAGGAGTGATAACCATCTCTCCTTATCAAATTGATTTTAAAATTAGCTTTCATAGCAGGTTCATCGAAGCACGGAAATGCTGTTCTAGCAACCGTTGGTTCGAAGTGAGTCACAGCAGCACCTCTAAAAATTCACTATGTTACAATACGGAATTTGCAAGATTCTTTGATCGAGCTATAATATTTTCAAATTGCAAAATAACTACTGTTTGTTAGCATACCTTGGATTCGTATAATCGTTGTCCACGTGGTACATTACCAAAAAGAAACCTTCTCCCTCTCTCAATTCCCCGAAGAAGTTTCCTATTGTTAAGTGATAATTTTCATCTTTTACTAGTTCATTTTCCAAACATATGGTATAGGTTTGCGTCTCCTCATCCTCTACGGTTGCACTTGGTTTTATTTCTGCTCCCTTTGAGTTCACAATTGCGATACTACTGTTATCTATGTTAAACAGAGCTTTATGAAAAGTAATATTCTTGGTGTTTTCCAAGATTTCCAGTTCAATTAGGACGCTTCCATTGTATGGAACCGGCTTGTACAAATCTTGTAGCAGATCTGGTTCCATGGTTAAGGTGTACCGTGTTGGTCTTATATTGTTCGGTAAACGATAAACATCACACCAAACGGATACAGTAAGAAGAATTAGGATGGTTAAATAATACAACATTTTGGAAAACGTTTAGGAATTTTGAGAAGTCCCGGAGATTTATTACTAATCTATTCCTAATTCTCAAATTTATGTCAATCGTTAATCACAGACCAACCGCTACTGAAATGAACTGATTTTAATTTTGTTAATCATAAAAGGGTTAAAAGTCAAGTGATATCTAAAGTGCTTGCAAAAGTTATAATAACTTTCCTACTTATATCTTATTTAATAATATAAATATACGACATAACATGGTATTATATGATATTTTTATTCTATTTCTAGCAGCCAAGCGCTGGATGCTATTTCATCTATATCTTCTATTTTACATTTTTAAAATTAAAATTAATGAACATTTTTTTAATACACAGTAGAGAAATCGGTTTAGAAAAATTCAATAGCAATTATATGAGGAGCATTCACGCAAAAGTGGATAAGTCCACTTACTTCAATTTTACAGGAGAAGCGAATTTTCAATAAAGACAAGTTTTTGTGTGTGAAAATTTAGGTTGATGTTTGTGTTATAACTACATGAGTCTAATTTCAAATTTCTAAATTAATAATGTATAGAGGCCTCGATGGGGCAGTGCGAATTCGCGGTCACAGTGAAATGCGGTCCGATCGGCCGCATGGTGAAACCCCAGCTGAGGCGACCGTATTTCACTTAGTTAAGTTAGGGGCATGTTGCATGAATGGCTAATATGTAAGGGACGCCCGCACCCCCTGAAGTAATGCGAAATCGGTTCCTAGGGGGGGCGGTAGTATGAATGAATAAAAAAAAAGGTTATTTATGTAACAAAACAAACAGCTTCTCGTTTTGGACTTGTTTACTTCCGTTCGAACAATGCGGACTTATAAAGTTTTGTAAATAAACTTAAGGACTTGTTTAGTTATGTGGTGAATATATATTTAAAGATCTTACAAATTCCAGTATTGATGATGATTAAATTTGAAAGGAGTCTTTATCATCCAAACAGCAACAGTAGGTGTTAGCTTGTTCCGAATTTTCGAATTGCCGTTTACTACATAATCTCCGGAAAGCAAGGTTTGGTACCACTATAAGTTAGTATTGACTTCCCAATCTGCACCAAACTCTGCAGTTAGCAAAGCCTTCCAATTTTCTTTTTTTTTGTGGCTACGAACGATCAGATTAAGTTTTTTAAGTGTAATACTACTACGTCCCGTCTTAATCGATGTTTGAAATGGTACAGCAGCTGATTTAGATTTGTAGTTACACACTCCTTTCATTGTAACCATCACCTTCTCATTTTTGACTTAATTTTACTTAACAATATTCTCTTCATTTCTTGAATTCCTCCGACCTTCATATATACATTAGCCAGGTCTTTTATGTCAAACAGCTTCCAATCTCTACAAATGGCCTTAACCCTTCCAACTTGTTCATGTAACGTGATGATACTGCTCCTTTCTCTTAATAAATGCTTCCTTTTTAAGAATTTTTTCAGTTCCTCGAAAAGCCCTTTCAGCGGAAAGAAAGCTGTGGCCTCTTACAGGGAAAATGTATACGATATTGTTAATACAATTCCTGGTTTCCTGTAGCCAATACACAAGTGTGTGGCTAAGTGGGCATTTTTATTTTGTTCACAAAATAATCTCAAATAACTTATTTTTTTCTGGAAGCTTCAATTGATTCAAGAAATTAAACAATGCAGATGCGACCTCTTGCTCTTCTTCCAGCCTCATCTTTCGTCCACTTCTAAAAATTTGGATTTCTCGAATCCAATTCTATAATGCAGAGATTGTAGTAACCTATCAGCTTTAAGGAGGAAGCATCAGATATAGACGTTTTGGCTGTACTTGTTGCAGATCGAAACAGCATTTTTTGGTATTAGGTTCATTGTTGCTTTTCATTAATTTGTAAAAGGCATTCGCATTTCTGTTATAAGTTCATTTTTTTAACTGAATCCTTCCCTCTTGTAAAGCTATTTTTGAGCCGTTCACATAAACCGCAGATATTCTAGCCTGGTGTATTAAATCCTATGTTGAAGTCTTTACCAAAAATTCTTTGAAATTTAGAATACGACACTCTCTCAATAACATTATCCGTATTTGAATTTTTGTACTGCTGATGAAGCTTTGATATGGTTACGTTGCTACTAAGATAAATCCTTTTGGACTTTGATCTTACATAATGATTTTCGATGCCCTTCCAATTTCGCAAAAATTCTCTTACTTCATCTTTGCCGGTATTGATCTTTTGAGAAACTTTATCACTTCCTCTTTTTTCCCTCTTGTAAAGTTTTGACTGACCTCTCCATCCGAAACATGCAAATTTTAAAAGCTTCTAAAAAGAATTTTAGCATACCTATTTGCTGCCACTTGGTATCTATAAAATACAAAAATTATTACAAAGAATAATAACAATTCATTTTTGTATCACATAACTAAGAGCTATTTCATGTTTTGTTTGCGGGATCATAACTCCTTGGTCTTTTCCTTAACGGAGATGTTACAGCAATTGGCGATTAACCTTTTTTTACAGCTTATGTTATTTCTTTCAGCCGTATCATTATTAGTAATATGTAATAAATCCTTTTTTCCATTCTAATTTTGTCATTGCCATCACCGTTTCCATTTCCTTTGGACTGTCGTTAGTACTATACATCACTAGCTTTTTATAAACCTGAGTGGGCGGATTTTTCTACTAGCTTGCCAGTGCACCATGCTTGATCTGCGACCCCATGATTTGTTAACATGGAGTCTCAGACCAAGCATAATACTGGCTATACACCACAGTAGTCAGACCAGCAATAACATATGCAGGCTTGGTGAGGTGGCCCAAGGTCAAGCAGGAGACGGCCGAACTAAGACAATGCATGATTTAAAGATTTGCCTGTCCAGGTATCACGGGGACAATGAGAACAACGCCCACCGCTACAATGGAATCCCTCCTCGACCTTCCCCCCTGCACCTGGTGATTAGGGGGAGGCTAGATTGGGACTATATAGATTGCAGAACTCATAGTATAATCTACGTGCTAATTAAAAGCATTGGAGGTCACATGTTTGACATGATAACGGAACATATGAAGTCAAAATACCTAACAATTACACTCTTTGAGATAATAATCCAGGATCGAATAAAGTGGGGAGCACCTGGACAGGACTTTCCTCCTGAAAGCCTAATCTGGTAGACGGACGGTTCAAAAATCGAGACGGGTACCGGAGCAGGAGTATATGGTGTAAAGCCAAGGCAAAGTCTCAGCTTTCCACATGCCAGGTAAGCTTCCGTTTTTCAAACAGAAATATACGCCATACTACAACGTGCGCGAGAAAACAATAAAAGGGCCTACGCAAGCAGGCGTATTTATATATATTGGACAGCCAGGCGGCCCTAAAAGCACTGTCAAGCTTTAAGACCTCCTCGAGGCTGGATTGGGAATGCTACAAAGAACTCATTGACCTGGCAGGACAGAACATTGTGAGCTTGCTTCGGGTTCCAGGCCACTGCGGGATCGAAGGTGACGAAAAAGTAGATAAACACGGGAGGCAAGGGTCGACAGCACTCTACTACCGTCTTGACCTTGCGTTGGTACTATCAAGAAATGCAATCTGTAACTTTATCAGCGAATGGATTTGCAATCAACACAAACTTTACTGGACCAATAGACCAGGGTAAATCCATAACAAGGCATTTGTTAAAGGATCTGGCACAAACAAAGCCACCGAGCTGCGCATGTTAAGCAACACACAGCTAAGAATCCTTACGGGTATCCTAACAGGACACGTGACTGTCAAGGAGCACCTCAGGAAGATCGAGAAATTTGATGGAGACCCCATATGCAGACTGCAGTGAAGTACCAAAAATTCTATACATTCTACGCAGCTGCAATGCGCTGGCTGGTAAATGACAACGCATATTCGAGCAATCATGCATGGAACCGGAAGAATTTAACACACACCCGTTGAATGACTTGTACGCTTTGCTACAAGGAAGTAAGATCACGGGTTGGGTGTGAGTAACCATCAGGGTCAGCAAAACAAGCCTTATAGGCTGAAGTGTGTCCGGAACCAAGGGTAGTTGGACCCAGAAGGAAAAACACAAAAGCTTCTTGTCGCGTTTATGTTATTTCTTCAAGGTATTTTTATTAGAAGTATGTAATAAATACGTTTTTTCATTCCAATTTGCCATTGACATCGCCATTTTTATTTCCTTTGGACTGTTGTATTATACATCAGTAGTTTTTTGAGATACTTGGGTGGGTGGATTTTAATACTAGCTTTTTTCTGCTCTGCTCCATACATACTCTGTGTTATTAACCGTCACTTTTTTCCTTTTCCTTCCTCTGTGTTTGCTATCCCTCTTGTTTTCTTTTGAATGTTATTTTAATAAGTTAATAAAATAAAGCTAAATGGTTAACTACATTAAATTTGTTTTATCGTCCAACAATACCCAGTCGGCTGAATTAATTAATCAAGGCGGTTAAAAGGCAAATATTTGAAGCAAGGTTAGCTAGAACTTTATTTAAATAATCCAAAAAGGTTGTATTCCAATTTTATCCATACAATATACAAGACTTACACATCGAGAAAGTGTTATTCAATTAAAATACCGATAAATACATAGTATTACAAAAATTTTAACATACGGATTATTATTTTTTACTGCATATAATAGCTATATTGCTGAGCCAGAGTGGTACCACCAATGTGCTCTTTAGTCCAGGCATCGAATTTTTTAATGGTTTCAGCAGACAGTTCTTCTTTAAATTTCCCCACAGTTCCTGACCTGATAAATGCCTCATCTTCACTCAGCAAGTTTTTAAACTTTCGTAAATTTATGAAATCTTCACAATTGACATATTTGTTGACTTTCATGGATTCAAAGCTTAAATGTTTACATAAAGTTGCAATCTCTTCTTCTGTTAGTTTCCTCTCCAAGTAATTTGAAATTCTTCGAATGACTGCAGGAAGATCTTTTTTCAGTTCCTCATAAGTTACGATCAACAGATTAAGAGAATCTTTCCTTTCCCAGAATTCCAAAACGTGCTTCCAAAATTGTCCATACATTATCTTATTAGTCATGAACACTTTTGCAAAATTTTCCACACTTGGATTCCACCCATGAAGAGCCTTTCCATGGTGGAAGAATGATACACAAACGTCCTTTGGGTTTCGTATTAGGTAGATCATCTAGGGGAGAGGGTTTGATTATAGTAAATAACAGAACTAGGCATTTTGTGTTTAACTCACCTTAGGTGTTTTGGAACCGTTTTGTAAAGCTTGAGGTAAAAGGGAAAACGGCAAATGGGTTTTGATGAGCCTTGGGCTGCTTTGTTTGTTTGTATATTCAAGGGAGTTACGAGAATTTTCTGTTAATGTTATTCCTAGGGCTTTTTCAAGATTCTCGTAGTTAAAAAATGTGCATAACCTAAAATAGAAAAATATGTATATTGATAAGTACGAGTACGTATATACGAAACATTTTCAAGAAAATAAACTACAGTCTCTTTATATTTGCATTCCAACATAAACAGGAAAACGTTCCACTAATATGATGATACTTTTGGCTTTAAGGGCGTAACCCCTAATCCAGGAATTATTAAAAATTTAAAAAATAATGCGAGGAGTGTTCAAATACATAAACAGAAATGATTAAATTAGAACCCAATTCGAAAACCAATCCATAAATTTATTTAATTGAAGATTGGCCCGGACCCCTTCTGTTTTGCTTTGATGTAATAGTTCATCGTTGCGTGAAACAGCGAACAATAATCAAATTTTTTACGAATGAAGGTAGAAATTCCACTTAAATTCACAAACAATGCCACAACACGGCGATCAAGATATTTCTACAAGTCCGGTTTTTGAGTTGTAGAAATCTTTTAGAGACGGGAGAACACGTGTAGAAAATGAGCCTCATATATGACGAGCTGCAATTTCGGTTAATCGGTAGAAAACATTAATGTCCTTATGCAGCAAGACGTCGGTCGTCGAATTTCTCAAAATTTACAAATTAGTGTTGGAAGTATTGAAGACGTCCCAAAACACAAGTTAAGTGAGTGCCAAGGGGATTTCGCACTTGAATCATTTGCAAATGTCTTCTTATTTACTGCAGCGGTATGAAAGAGAATGAGATGGGTTTTGTATTGAGTTCTGACAACTGGGGAAACCTGACTACATTGACTCCTGAGTCAAAACGTGGTAGCATGCAGTAATATCACATCACATCATCAAATCCAAAAGAAAGCAAAATTTGTTGCCAGTTGGTAAAGTGATGGCAATATGTGTTTGGGATTCTCAGGAGGTACTCCTTCTTAATTTCCTTACAGAAAGAGATACAATTAATGCAGACTAATATTCGACACTTTTGCACGATAAAGTTAAACAGACGGTCATGAACAAACGGAAAAGAAGATAATGGTCTGTTTGCTGCCTCCAAGACAATGCTTGCCCTCACACGGCTGCAATACAATTAAATTCATAAACGACTTCAGAGAGAATCGTTTACAAATCGCTTCATCCTTACTACAGAGATATGAAAGCGAATGAAATATTTTTTGGACTTGTAGTGACAACCGATGAAACTTTGCTACAGTATTGTACTGATAAACATGCAAACAGGCAGTGGTGTCGCACCACATCTCCAAAGCCTAAGAAATCTCAAACTAATTTAGGGAGGTACTTTTTATTGATTTCGTTACAGAACGTTCTACTACTAATGCAGCCGTTTATTCGACATTTTTGGGCGATAAAGTTAAGCAGACGATAAAGAACAAACGGAAGAGAAGACGGAGCTTCTATTTCCCAATGCGACGCTAACCGACATACAGTCCTTATCTTGCTTCCTCCGATTTTTATTTGTTTGACCCACTAAAAGAGTTGTTAGCAGGGAAAATATTTCAGTCAAATAACGACGTTATCGAAACTGTTCAAGAGTAGATGCGCATGCAACTCAAATACTTCTTTCAGAAAGGTATTAGAAAGCTTCTATTTTGATGGTACAAATGCATTGCTAGGCAAGCGAACTACATGTATGTACACTTTTTGATTGAGCGAGATCTAGGATGCAGGTTTTCAAGAGTTTTAATGCACTTGGGTCATATTTGACCCATTGTATACCTTAATTATGAATTTTGATTATCTGAGCTAGTTTCAACCCCACTATAATCGAGTGCCGTCGTAACTGACGGGTGGCCGTTCGCAGTACGAACCACCCCTTGTATAGTTATATTACTCTCTTTTTAGCTCCTTAGTTCGTATAGGCTATTAGAGTGAGTGCAAGTCTTGCAGATTGCCGTTCTAAAGTTTATGAAATGCACTGCGGTGACTTGTGAAACGAAAAGAGATAGCACTTACAGTGTTCAGTGGTTCCAAAACAGGTGATTTCTAAAGTTACAGATGAATTTCAAAGAATGTTGTTTACGTTTAAAATGACATGACACATTAATATGCAGTTATTATAACGCACGCAGTTAATACATTAGTTTCTAAGAAAGGTAAGTAATTAACACCCATTTTAGTAAAATTTTCCAGTGCGGTTTCTCTTCGATGATCAGAAGAAAGAGTGCTAATGTTTGTGTTTAGAAGTGAAATTGGTGAACTTCTGGCGACAGTTGTTTTTCGATTTTTTGTAAAAATGTATTAGTCTACAATGGCAACAACAGTAAATCACTTGTCTCTGCAATTGAAACAGTGCTTAATGTAAAAAGTTATTTTAAAGGAGAACGAGAAAACGGTGTGCCTTTGATTCCTGTTGATAAGATTCGAGGAAGAAGTGCTGCAGCAAATATAATCCTAAGTACTGTGCAGCGCATATGTAAGGACGACAAAGAAAATATGCTTGGCGCACCGAAAAAGCGCCTTAGGAGTAAACCAAAAACTGCCGATCTTGATGAAAATACGAAAATGGATGCTCGGGATGTCATTTACAACTTTTACGCCAGTAGCACGCCTTTTACACTCAAAACTCTGCGAGGAGCTAGAAAGATCGTGGGTTTGATATAGGACTAAGAGCTCTTTCCCGGCTTTTAAAAAACTGTGGTTTTAAATATAAAAAGGACTGCCATCGACGGTTTCTTTGTGAAAAAACATGTGTTGTTAATCAAGGAATTCAATTCTTGAAGTCGTATGTAAACAATGCCAATAAAAACTCATTAAAAGTAGTTTTTCTGGATGAAACTTTTACTGGTGAGCAAGTTATAAAAATGTGGGAAAATGCTTTAAATCAATGGGGTAAGGATGAATGTAAAAATTGTGTACGAGATACAGAAGATCTTATAAAATCTTGGTGGCATGGTGAAATTATAGTTGACGAGGTGGAATCTTTAATAATTAATTTGGGTGATGATTCATCGGACAGTGAAGACGAGGAATATGAAGATGGCAGCGATTAAACTGTTTTATTAAAATGAAGTGGTCCATGTTAATTAAATGCAATAATATTTGTCGATTTTAGTCACTTCGGTTTGTGTTTAACCTGTTTTAAACTTTGTAGCTGATTCATTTTGTGTTCAAATTATTTCAAATACATAATTAACACTTCATTTTTAGTTATTAGTATCTCAGTAGAACTATAATTGTTTTAGTATTTGAATAAATCTTATTTAAATTCACATATTTAAAAATAAAGTTGAATTTTTCGTGCAAATTAGATGCAATAATAATCTTCAAGCTGTCTTGTCTTTGATTTATATTAGGAATATTGATATTAAACATGTAAAATATTGGTAAATAGATGTTGATTTTTAGTTAACTGCAAAGAGGTTTAATTATTGTACTTTATATATAGCTACATTTAAATCGACACTTGGTTTTGGTCACTGGTTTCTTGAGCACGTGGCCGCCCATCTTAGTTCAACCGGTTATTTTACCTAACTACGGACTTCGCACTTGTCAAATAAGACGGCACTCGACTATAGTGATTTTTAACGTGACACACCCCAGTGACACGGGACCTTCGGCTTTACTTCTTATCCGGCAGAATGCACACTTTCGGATTTTCTCCACCAGTAAAATCCTATCGACCTCAGTCAGGATCGAACCTGCGCTGCTTGAATCTATAGGCAAGTGCACTAACAACTAAAGCATCGATGCTGACTATACAGAGTGTTTTGTGTTAGTAGGACCATGGACAGTTCCTTTATTTTAAGTGAAACATTCTATATGTTATTACATTTTTAGATTTCTTATATTTTTATCTTTACATCGATATAGGGTTAAGGTAATAATTAACATTTTCTTAAATTTTTAATTAACAATTTAAATATTTTAAATTTAATTTTCTAAGAAGAAAGGATTATTAATATGAAAAAAATGGCTATCGCTTTTTCAATGTAAAACAAATTAGATCGCCTGCGTGTTAACGTTTCTTGTTCTGCATCAAGTACACATTTTACCTTTCACCACAGCTACTACTTTTTTTTTAAGAATTTAACATACTAAGTGTGAATCGTTCCCTACAGGTTCAGCTAGTATATATTTATTTATACCGTGTGTAGGGTCTTCCCCAATGTGAATATTTGCATAGGATAATTCTGGCATCAGTACGTATGATTTTATATTAAGTATAAGTAGAAAGCCATTCGGAATCTGCTGCCACTCCATAGAATTAGTAACGGGCGTATCACTAATGAAATCATTCGAAATATTCGATTACGCATATATCTCAAGGTATATCGAGATGCGAGGAATTCATTCGAATGCTAAAAACTTCACGAACATGTTCGTATAGTGGCGCGCGCATCTCAAATGAAACAAATCGAAATATTCGGTTATGCATACAACTCCGAGATGCTAATAATCAATTCGAATGACAAGAACTTCTCGAATATGTACGCACACAATAGCCTAAATAAAACACATTTAAGTAAAGATATGAGAGATTAAATCGGTATTAATCAAGATAAAGTTTGTTTTTCGCTGTAGCACAAGTGATACTAATTTTATTTATAGTTTGTAGGTTAAGTACTGTTTGCTGATAACAATAAATATTTCGAAGGTCATTATTTTTAAGTTTAGATAAATTGCTGTTTATAGGGGTTTTGTTGAATATGTTATTCTACAATAGCTGTTAAGAAACACTCAAGAAATAAAATTTCAATTCGATATATCTCGTATTTATCCTCTACGAACAATGCTTTCAACGTTGATGTATCTTGCACAGGGTATGAATTGGAACACTATTCTATAACACACATTTCTAGTAATGTCAGAAAATTATGAATGGTAAGATTATTATAATCATGAAGCTTGATTAAATATAGCGGATTGCAAACCAAACTAATAGAAGTATTCTTTTGTATTAATAAAGCACCTACTTAGGGTAACTGTAGTTCTTTCATTTCCTATAGATGAATGCTTTGAGAAGAATAATGACAATCTTAAAAGCATCTCAATATAAATGTAAACGTTTTGATACATAAAACCGTTCTTTCTCTACATACATATCTCAAGCTTAGGCTCGCTTTGTAGTAGAATAACAAGAAAATAAAATTAACTGTATACAATGGTTATTTGCTTACTCTAGTACTGGAAACCGTTCTGAGATCTCCCTTTTGGCACCTTCATAATCCAGGTTGTTCATTATCAACCAAGTCATTTCCTGAGTCCATGTCGATCCTAAAATTATTCGTATTGGTTCAATTATTCCTGTTAAGGACCTACAGGACGTCCTGGAAGACACCCCACTAGCAGTCCGCTAGCACATCCTCATTTACTAAGACAATGTTTGTTTTTTTATCAACCATTTTTCACTTTGACTTAATTATCTAGATTTTTTAAACCATATGTCTCATGTAGAACCGGCTGAAGAGGAGGACAACTCCTAAACAGCCATTGAATTGTAATTTATATATACAGTCTTAATTTTACGGTGACATGAGTTTATTATGATTCAATATACTATGAAAAGTCAAAAGCTGCTATTAAGAAACAAGCAAATTATCGGTCCCTATAGTTACTCCTTACCTGTTTTAGGGAACGTGCAGAGGAACACATCACTATCCCTCACTTCAAAATTTTTAATAGCGTCTGCGTATTTTTCATAGTAAATTGGCATTCCAATCTCTTGGGGGCCTGCCAGAATAAATTCACTGCAGAATTCATTTACGAATTCATTCTGTATAATACGGCCGATTTCATCGTCCTTTGGAATCTTCTTAATTTGATGACCACTCATTGTCGCTGAGGTTTGAATCGAAAAGGTATTACTGACAGAAGCTGGCGTTTCTAATGAGGCGCTTATAAAGGCTTGTTACCTCGATTACGCTAGGTACAATGTGTACTTAAATTGAACTTCTGTCATATTTTCTATTACGCACTTGGTAACTAAGCGTTATCAGTTGTAAGATTTATCTATTTGATAACGGAATTTTTAAAATGGTTCTACGTTAAATGAGTTCGAACTCTTCTGATTCGAAAATGTTTGTATTTACCTCATTTAGGGAACCCTCACTAGTATGGGACTAGCAATTGCGAAGATAAAAGAATTAAGTTTAACAAGACCCTAAAAATTAATACTAAATAAGAAGGTTTCTTTTTTAATATGAAGAAAATATTTTCAAGGTTCTTTGAAATGGAACACTTGAGGTTACTTAACTTCTCTATTATCTTTTACGTAGTTGTTTTTATTCTCATACCTAGAGTTACGAGGGGGTATTGATATCTAGTTAGCCTGGAAAGTTTCTAGTAACGAAAGGTGAATATGGTTGCTATGCTTACAACTATGATGGTTTATAAATAAGTTTTCAAAGTCTGACATCCATAAGTTGAACGGTGATCAAACTGTGAATTTTTGAAAACAGCATTTCTGCGAAAAAGATAGAATTTGAAAAAATCGATTTCCGGTCAGTTATTAAGTATTTATTTTTGAAAGGGTATCGGGTAAAGCAATTTTTGGTGGTATGATAGAAACCTTAGGTGATCAGTGTCCTTCATACGCCTCTATTAAAAACTGGGTTGGGGAATATAAAAGAGGAAGATCAGATGTGAAAGATGAGCACCGCCCTGGAAGACCAATTTCTGTGACCACTCCGGAAAACATTGATTCTGTCCTTGATATGATTTTAGAAAATCGACGTATTGGAATTAAGAAAACTGCAGAAGCATTGAACATTTCCTATGAACGTGTGTGTCACGTCATTCACTACGACTTGGATATGAGAAAGCTTTCGACCAAATGGATTCCAAGACGCTTGAACGTTGATCAGAAGCGCGTTCGATTGACAACGTCAAAGGAAATCTGCCGCCGTTTTGCAGAGGATTCCTCAAACTTTATGGATCGACTTGTTACTATGGACGAAACGTGGATCCATCACTATGACCCAGAGACTAAAGAGCAAGCAATACAGTGGAAGCATGTTGGTTCTCCACGATCCAAAAAATTCCTGTTCACAAATCGGCTGGCAAGATTCTTGCTTCAGTTTTCTGGGACAGCGATGGGATAATTCTGATAGATTATTTGGAACGGGAATAAATTATCACGGGAGAATATTATACTGAGTTGCTAACTAAATTTACGTAAGAATCTTGTGGAAAAACGCCGCCGAAAACTTGCCAGAGGACAGAGGTGTGCTCTTTTTGCGAAACAACGCTCCTGGTCACTAGTCGTTGATTGCACTGCAAAAAATTGATGAAATTGGTTCTGAATTGGTTGACCACCCGCCCTATTCTCCGAATTTGGCACCGTCAGGCTATTATTTGTTCTCAAAACTCAAAGAACATTTGAAAGGTAACAGATTTTCGACAAATGACGAAGCAATATGTGCCGTTGAGGAGTGGTTTGCAGGCCAAGACAAAGATTTTTTTTTAATTACATACGTTATCTCCATAGATATGATAGAAAATAAAAAGCTGATAAAATAGATGGTCGCAGAATATTTGGGACCTATCCTTGAGTCCCTACCCACTTACTGGCATGGGGTGGGCCTGGCGTATCCAGGATTGACCTCGAGTCGGCTCCATGTCAGATGATGATGATGATGATGATGACACCTGCAGGTAAATGTAAAACGCCGCCCGGAAGGAACGTGCTCAAAATATAGAGAAGACAATCACAAGTAGATAGATGACACAAGATAGGAAGTAATCGGATATTCGTTGCAGCAAACGTCGAATACTGTAAGAAACCTGCTGCATAACAAAAATACTTTTTTCAGTTATTAACTCGGTTAGTTTTCTGTTATATTTATTTCTTCAGTTGTAAACCATCATTTCAATTATAAAGTAGGTATATAAATTTCTGCTTTTTGAAAAATGCTTATAACAACGTGGCATGTAAGGAACAATACAAAAAATGTTTGTCTTCATTGTAGCAATTAAAGCCGAATCAAAAACAATCAACATTTACAGAATTTCTTAGCAGTTACGCATATTTACCAGACAGCTAATTTGTTTCTTAAATTAAATTGGAAATTAAAAAGAAAAACACCGATCATAGTAGATAATAATATTTTTGGCATTCTTATAGTATTTTTAGATGCATTATTGGTAAAGGGTCTAAAAAGGTGATATATATCCTGCGTTAGATTGATGGTGTTACTTTGGCAATCTGGGGACGAACGACTATCCTTACCAACCAAGAAAACTCATAAAGTGAAATTGTAAAATTACCTAACAATTATGACAAACCACAGAATACACTCTGTAAAATTATGTTTTCAATGAAATAAAAATTCACAATTTCCACAATAAGTGGCCAAAACCAGCAGCTATTTCGAAAATTATAAATGAAACAATCGGATAAGAACCCAGCGAGAGGATGTTCGGTAAACAGGGGCCAGGAGTGTTGTTTTCCTCTACTAATTACACGTCTTTCTAACCGTTGATTCAAAAATTATCTTACACATAAGGCAAAGTGCGCAAAGACACCATCGTGCTGGTACCACATATCATGTCTGATCGCCAGAGGGCCATCATCTAACAATCCTCCCAAATGATTTTCTAGAAAATGTAAATATCTGTCGGCGGTTAAATGGTTAAATATTATAAATAATTCCACAACAGATATTCACTGTAAACCAATGTTGATAATTTGACACTGTGATTTCGTGTGGATTCTCCAAATCCCAAGAGTGGTTGTTCTTTCTGTTCATTAATTCATTTCATGTAAAATGTAGCCTCATCCGTGATTACAATTCTATTACGTAGGTTTCGATTTTGAATGATCCAGGAGCAAAATACCATATGACTAGCGAAATCTATAGGTAAGAGAGGGCTTGAACAGGCTGGATATGAAATGGATACAAACCATGTCGTTTTAATGTTCTTCAAACTCGCATTCGTGGTATTAACTAACATTAACTTGTGCAGATACACGACGAAAAAAGGTACTGGGATTATTATCGATATCTCGCAGTTTGTTGTCCTCATTGTCTAGTCTTCTTCTTCTACTACAAGGTTTAGTCATTAAGTACTGTTCCGACTCAACTGCCATCGTGTTCTCGGGCGTCCAACACTTCTTCTGCCTCTTGAATTGTAGTATTTTTCTCGGAATACCATCTTCCTCCATCCTACATAAATGTTCTTCCCAACGGGTCCTATATAGGTTTATTTGTTCTTGTAATGGGTTTATTTGTAATTCTTGTCACATCGTTTCATTAGGAATTCTGCCTTCTCTAGTGAAGTCCTTTACTGTCCTTAGGAACTTCATCTCTGCGGATTGTATTTTCGCTTTGTTTTTTGCATTCATAATCCATGCCTCACTACCGTATAACAGTATAGGTATAGGGCCATGGTATTATAGAACTTTAATTGTGTGTTCCGCTTTGCTTTACTTCCTGTAGATCTCCTAATCGTGCCGCACATCTTTTGGAAGTTATATTTAATTTATTTACTAAATCCTTTTCAGTGGTAAACGTTATATCATATCTCAAGTATTTAAAATGTGATGTTTGTTCTAAAGATTCAGTATTGATAACAATTTTGGACCGCACCGCCTCATTTCCTCTAAAGGCCACTATCTTCGTTTTCTGCGTAGATATCTTGCAATTATATGATTCGCAGATAATATTTAATTTGTGGATTTGTAGCTGTAATTCATCTTCCCTTTTTACCATTAACGCTAGATCGTCGGCGTGCAGAATTGTGTTGACAAAGGTATTTTTGTCTAAATACATATATTCCTGCTGGTGAGTTCTTTTTCCACTCCTTCAACACTTCGTCAATATAAATATTAAAAAGCGTTGGGGATAGTCCACAACCTTGTCGAACACCTTGATTTGGTATAATATAATTCGAAGGAATATTACATCCTGTGTCTAAAACAATTTTTGTATTTTTGTACATACTTTTTATCGAATTTATTAAAAGGAGGGGAATTCCTTTTAACCTCATTATATTGCAAAGTTTGGAGCGAATTACTCTATCGTATGCTTTAAAGAAATCTACAAAAGCGATATGTGTTTCTAAATTAAATTCTCTTCTTTTCTGTATCAACAGTGTAAGTGAAATAATTCCATCCATACAAGATCTACCTTTTCCGAATCCATTTTGTTCTTCGCTTAGCAAAAGTCTCTGTTATAGGCTGCAAAGGTGCTGTTAATATTTTGGAGTAAATTTTGTATCCGGCCGTTAACAGGTTGATACCTCTGTAATTATCACAGATGTTCCTCTTGCTCTTTTTGTACATAGATCTTACTTGCGCAATTAGCCATTACTCTGGGATGTTTTGTTGTTATTATTATTATTACAAGCTATACATTTCCGGGGAAACTGTAGCTGCTTCTTAGCTCTGTTGATTCATTTGTCGTGGTGGATAAGACCACATCTTCTGTTTGTGTTCTATCTTTCCTACAGGTCCTGGTGCGTTTTAGCCTGGTTTACAATTTTCTTCCATTCCTTTCTATCTTTAATCCGACTTTTCCAGTTTTGTATCTTCATTATCCTTATATCCTTTTCAGTTTGATCTTTCTATCTTGCTTTTGGCCTTCCTTGCGGTCTTCCTTCTGTTGAGCTCCACTCGGTTATTACTCTTACCGGTTCTTTATTGTCCTTCTTGTATACATGACCATACCATCGTATTCTTTGTGCTTTGATTGTGATTTTTTGTTGTATCCAGCATAAATTTATCAGATGTAACAAGCAAAATCGTAATCCTTATATATATATCCTCCTTATTTTAGCAGCTCTATATTGATGCTGTCGACCCCTGGGGCTTTTTTATTCTTGGACATTTTTAGAGCTTTATCTAATTCGTGTATGGTTATGTAGTCAACATTTTCGCCAATGTTTACTTCTATACCTGTTTCTTGATACTTATCGTTTTGCGCATTCTCATACCATAACGTTTTGTAATATGCTTCCTAGGATTTCCTGTCGATTTCCATGATGTGGGTTGTGTCTTTCTCATCGTTGTTGAGGTGTCTCATTATTCTGTACGCTTTCGTTTGGGCCCCGTGTATGTCCTGTTCGATACTGTCTGTATACTTATCACAGATTTCCCTTTGGGCTTTTCTCGTTTCTCGTTTGGCTATTGCGCATCTTCTCTTTTATTCTATTTTGTTAGGTATCGTTCTATGAGCTAGCAGATTATCGTATGCTATTTGTTTGTTGTTGATTGCTGTTTCTACCTGTTCGCTCCAAACTTTTAGACCTTTTTTCTTAAAGTTTTTCTTCCTAATGCCTAATACTTCGGATGCTGCTTTGTGGATAACATTTTTGATATTAACCCACTCTTCCTCTATTTCATCTGATGTGTTTATTTGCGATAAAGGATGATCTATTCTAGTTTGGTATATGTGTTTTGTGACTGTATTGTATTGGCTCGCTACATCAAGAATTAAATACTGAGCACATATTCTAAGCAGACCTGCCAACCATCCTCTACAGCAAGCTTATGCCATGCAAACAGAAGAAAGAAAAAGATAGGAATACCATGCTACACGTGTAATACATCATTGGAGAGGGACATCCAAAATACCGGCATACCTAAAGAGGCATGGGAGGACTTGGCACGAAGAAAAGAGGATATCCGAAGAGAGCTAAGAAGAGTATACGCACTGATTGAAGAATCCGATCAAGAATCGACTGAAGAAGAACAGGATAACGACGAAGAAGAAGAAGCAATAAGAAGGTGAGAAACGGGAAAACAAAGGAGAAGGAACGAAACAAGTACCAGTGGGAAAGAAAACGATAGACTCCTAGCCGACAACAGCAGAGGGGAAGGATGGAAAAGAAGAACGAAGAGTCGAGAGTCGATATTAAAATTAAGTGGAAATAGTACGTTTTGGGGTTAATATGTATTAAGTTATTATATATTAGGAAACTAAGATAGGTGGAATCTGTTACCTTAGAACAATAGATAGATAAGAGATACGAACAATGTGAAACTTTGATACCAAAGTTTATTACGGTCAAATGCATAATCGCATAACGGTCCCGGTTACGCACTCAAAATCCCATTCATGCGTAGCTTACTAACTATCCGGTGTTGCAGCAGCGGTGCCTTGCGGTATACATTGCACATGCTAACGCGGTACAACACCGACCCGATCCCACCCTATCCCTTAAATTCCTTCCTATCTACCGGCATGGGATGAGCCTGGCGTAATCCAGGAGTGACTCTCGAGTCACTTCCATGTCAGATGATGATGATTAACTTTAAATTTAACCCATCTGGCCGGTATGTTTAAGGTAGCTTCAACTAAGTAATGGTATGTGCTAATATCGTACCCTCTATAAATATTTACGATTGTCACCAACGGGGCTGCTTTTCGATTCGCGATGATGTAGTCAATTAGATATCGGCATTCTCTAGCGCTCCACGTATACTTGTTTATGTCTTTTTCCCTGAAAAAGGTATTGGTCACCTTTAAATCATTGTAAAACGCGAAATTTCTTAATTTTTCTCCATTGCTGCTAATCGTAGTTTCCCCGTGTGTCCCTATTATCCTCTTTATTGGTATTCTTCCTACTCTAGCGTTTACATACCCGGCCAAGATAATGTAATGATTTTTTTTAACTTATCATACTGTTCTTGTAGGGTTTTATAGAACTTATCTGATTCTTCGCGTCTTCCCTCCTCCGGTGCATAGGCTCCAATAACTATTAATGGTCCTCTTTCTGTTTTCAGTTTTATTATTATTATTATTCTTTCGTTTATACGAGGAACTTCAAATATGACCCGGAATTTTATTCTTAGAACCAAACGAATGGCCCTAGCCGCTATTCCTTCTTAACATTCTTGGAATGAGATATCTAGAAGGCGTGCATAATGTCATAGCCACTTCAATTGTTTTTTTTTGTAATTGTCAACATGACAGAGCAGGCAGTTCATGTTTCGTTGTGCAACTCATAATAGTTAGATTTCTAGTGAATGAGGGTGCCAAACCAAGTGATATTTTACAAAGACTTCAAGCACAATATGGGCAATCCACCTTATCGAAAACTCAGGTGTTTCAATGTTGTCAGAAGTTTAAGAAGGGCCGTACAACGGTTGAACATTTGCCGCACGCGAGACATCTGAAAACTTCGACAACACAAACCAACATTGACCTGCTATAATTCTTGCGAATAGAAGAATTTCTGTCCGTGAAATGTCACAAACATAACAAATTAGTGTTGGTAGCGTCGAGGAAATCATCCATAAACATCTGCATTACCGAAAAGTTTGCGCAAGTTGGGTACCCAGAATGGTGACTATGGAACAGTGACACGTTGAAGTCTCTACTGAGCTTCTCAGGCGATACCAAGATGAAGGTGATGCATTTTTAAATTCCTTACTCACCTGCGACGAAACCTGGGTTCACCATTTTACGCCAGAATCAAAACGATCAAGTCTAGAGTGGCGCCACTCAAACTCCCCAAAACCGAAAAAGCAAAGGTTGTGCTTTCAGCCGGTAAATTAATGGCCACCGTCTTCTGGGATAGTGAGAGTGTTCTCTTGACCGATTTTTTGAGAAAACGACGTACTATTAACGCCCCTTATTATTCTGACTTGCTCACTCTAAAAGATAAGCCTGCATTTCGTTCAAAAAGGAGAAACCGTTCAATCAAGAGTGTCAATCTCCTGCACAATAACGCCCGATCTCATACTGGTCAATTGACTGCAAATGTCCTCGAAAAAATGCATTGGGAGATTCTTCCACATCCACCTTATAGTCGGGATTTATCACCATGTGATTTCCATCTCTTTGGACAGCTGAAAGAGGCATTGGGTGGCTCAAAATGTCAAGACAATGATGATGTTGCCGAGTTTGGGCATGAGTGGCTTCGCGCCCAACCAAAAATGTTCTATAAAAGTGGCATTATAAAACTCCCACAACGATGGCAAAAGTGCATAGAGTTAGAGAGTGAATACATGGAGAAATAGTTTAAAAATTCTATACTTATTGCAGTTAAATAAAAAGTTACAGCCAAATTTCGGGTCATATTTGAACCCTCCTCTATATTCATAGTTTAATATGTCGTCTCTCCATTTATCTATTATTAATGCTACACCTGCTTGTGCTGCCTTATTACGTGCTACCCCACCCCATATCATTATGTTTTCTTTCATATCTTTCGCACCCTTTAGTTTCTTTTTGGTCTCATTCAAATCTATAACATTTATTTTTCTTTCTAATAATATTTTATTTATGTCAATTTCTATAGAATTAAAACCTCTTACGTTCCACGTTGCTGTTTTTAAAGTTTTCGCAATCCATTTTCGTTTGCCTTTATCCTTGGTTGGTTTGTCATCATTTGATCCAACCTGCTTTCCGAGGCTTCTGTTGAATTATCGAGTAATTTGAGATTGTCTAGTACTTGCTGTATTGGACGGTCAGTCGACGGTTTCGGGAAAGTTCCGTGTTCATGCATGTGGTTGTGCACACGTTGGAAAACTCGTCGGTCTGGTAGTCGCCGATTTGGAAATCTCAATCCACATTCTCGATCAGCTGCTACTGAGTTTCCATCACAAAAACCGTACATGTAATGGATATCGCGGCGTACTCTCGCGTTGTAAAAGTAAACATTATCAATACTGTTAAGCTCAAGTAGAAGGCGCTTTACTGTTTGACATACAAGTTATTAATATCATTTCCATAATAACGTAGACAGTTTGTATCAAATACCACTTAATATCATATATTGTATCGGCTGCTTCAGTATTTCACTAACACAGGCCATAACTTCTTTAATAGTCGATTTAGTGAAAATGACCACTCCACTTCATGGGACACCCTGTATAGTTAAAACGGATTTTGTACCTTAATCGTCCAAAAATGTCCTATAGTAAAGAATGTTTCAAAATCAAATGTATAGCAGTCAACGATAAGACGCAAAGAGAAAAACATTAAACTAGTAAATATAAAAATATGTAAATCTTATGAGTATACAGGCATTCTTTCAATATTATTATAAAAAATGGGTTTTGCAATAATGATTAACGACTATTACCATATCTTTCCCAATATTTAATACGTGCTATTAGCAATAACAATAAAACATAAACACGTTAATTATCAAGCAGTTGGCAAACTCTCATTAACAAATTAAAAAAGTATTTTCTTTTCAATCTAATTGCTGTGCAGCCAGTGTAGCTCCGTTCGAGTGTTTGATTGTTTATGGTACCTAATGCATCCGTATCCGTTACCACAAAATTATTCATTGTTTTAGGCCTTCCAACACAAGAACAAACGCTATATTCCCGTACATTGAGGCTAAAATTCCAGGACGCACCAGAACAAGGCTACTTTACTTGAAAATTGTTTTTAATTTTAATAAAAAATTTTACTGTCCATTCATCTACACATAGTTAACACGCTTTTGTTGTAAAGCAGAATTGCAAATTAATTCGTAACATAAGGTAATAAGCGAAATCGCTGCGTTCTTTTACGATTCCCGTTCCAGTTACATAATAGTTGCATCTGCAAATTGTGTAACGGAGGTTTGTATTTGCATGTTGTACGATTTTAATCTCGTTTGTAACAGTACGCAATTGGGTGATCTATCGTTCGGTGAATTTTCGTAAGATAAAACTGAGCTAAATTCCGGTAACGAGCACAGAAATCGCTTTACTAGTCATGTTTTACTTCCTTGTGGCTATTTAGCTTAATTTAAATGACCTGGCTACTCTCTAGCAATTACACATATTGCTACGAAATTTACCGTGTTATGTAAAACAGGAATAAATGAATGGTGAAATGCTTACGTTAAACCGCTTCAATTTACAAGCTAAATTAAGGAAAATTTAACATTTTCCTGCCTAGGAAGTTTCATTTTTTAATTGTCTTCTAAAGCACACTTTTCACTCAATTAATTTAAATTAATTTGTTTCATACATTTCATGTAATTATAACCTACTAATACGTTATAATTACTTCAGTTGAACTAGTTTAAAATTGAATTAATCGTCCAAATTTCCACCTACAGCATATTTTAATAATAAATCTTCGAACCTTTATATTTGCATAAAGAAGAGGCTAATACATAATAAATAATTTGCTGTCCCCGAAAGCTAACAGGCCGAGGCGTATCTAATAATACAGCTTAAGTGCTCGAACAATGCAACAATGCAAGCTAAAATTGGCAGTGTTGCAGATTTCTAATACCCAATTTAAAATTTGCATCATTACTAAGCTGTTGCGTCATCTGCCCTAATGTCCGTAATGAACTACGCTCAATTACACTCAATTATCGTAATTTTCTTTTATTGGTTTGCTAAAGTGGATGTTGTGGTTGGGAATCCGAAGTTTGTTGTTTATGGATAGACAGGATGAAAATTGCGGCGGCGTAACTAAAGGTTAGTAGGGCTCGTCATAGTGCCTCCATATACTTCACTTTTAAGAGGAAAAACCATACTCAGTAGTAATATTTTTTTAGAATAACTAAATATATAGGCTGCTTCTGTATTTATAATTGAAGAGGATCGGTTGTGCTTGAGCTACATGAATTTTAAAAATGTTATTTTGAGGCGCAGATAAAGAAACATTAATAAATGTATTCAGTTCCCTAATTCGATCTATAATCGACTATGCATATGCAACAGCAAAAACGAACTAAATTAAAAATGGTAGATCCTATAAGCTATGGAGCTAAGAATAGCAATGCATATAGAACAAGCCGCATCTACAGCATTCACTGTGAAGCTGGAAAACCACCTCTACAATACCGGAAAATGCAAATCATGGTCAATTACATCACACATTTAGCAAGTAAACCCAATATTCCTACATTTAACTGTATTTGCATAAAACCAAATAAACAAATAAAATCACTAAACGACACTCCACTCCAAAAATACACTTCGTTTCAAATGAAATGCGTCACCCATTAAAAATAAAGCTACGGGTTTGCTAAAATAATGTTTCATTATTACGTATGAAATGGTCAGGTTTTCATAAAAAATGATTAACAATTATAAGAAAACAGTAGCAACAACGAAAACAAAATTAATAATGTGTAACATCGCCTTGAACAGTAATGCAAGCATTCACTCGTCGTGGCATGCTTTCTATTAAGTGGTCTATATTCTCCTGGGGTATCTAGTTCCACATAACCTCAAGTTGGTGTCTCAGCTCGTCAAAGTTGTTAGAAGCTCTTGGTAATAATCTTAGTCCGCCCGCCCATCATGTCCCAAAAATGTTTGATTGCCGATAAGTCCGGCGATCGTGCAGGACAGAACAACATTTTCAATTGTGCTTGTTTGAGGTACATTGGTAATGTTTACAGTGTGTGGACGTGCGTTATCTTGTTGGAAAATACCGTTTGGCAACGTCTGCATGAATGGTACTAACACCGGTTCCAGGACATTACGAATATAGAGATGAGAATTTAAAGTGTCTGGACCGAACACAAGAGGTGATCTTCTGCCGAAACAAATCGCACCCGAAACCATAACTCCAGGTGTTAAAGCTGCATTGGCATCACTGAAGACAATGTCGTTCCATTGCTGATTCCAATGCTGCCGCTCTTGACACCAAGCAAACTTAACAGCCATGTGATGTGCAGTTAACGGGAGCCGCTGGAATGGACGGTAGGATCGCAGTCCAGAAGAAGAGATTCTTCTGTAAATTGTTGCCACTGACACGCGGCGGTGAAGAGCTCGCATCCAGACCTTGTTGTTTGAAAGCGGTCTCGTGTACCCATTCTTCGTAGAAGTCGATCTTCACGAACACGACTGCTACGTGGAGGTCTACCAGCTCGACGATGCTGCTGAATGCCTTCTTTTGACCAAGCAGACCATAATCGTGCAACTGTAGTGTGGTCCCGATTTACCTTTCTAACAATTTCACGAAAAGAAAGTCCAGCTTCTTTCATGCCGATAATGCTACCTCTATCAAAATCGGAAATGTGGTTAAAATTTCTACGTTGTCTTACTGGAGGTATTTTACAACATTAATTCTGCCACAAAATCTAACAAAATCTCGAAACAACTAATTAATGTTTACTAGATATTGTTTTGTTTCTAAGCAACAAGCTGATGAGACAGTAGACGAACACCACAACCACTTTTTTTTTAATGGAAATAGTGATCATTTCACACGCAATAATAAAACATTATTTTGGCAAATTTTCAAATTCATAGCTTTATTTTTAATGGGTAGTGCGTTTCATATGAAACTGGGCATATATTACCCATACCTAAAATCTTTAAACTTCCTTTGTCTGAACATTTCCAACTTAAATAAAATTGCAATTTCCCACAGCTACTCCTAATACTACAGTATAGCACCCAACTATTCCAGTACCATACCATAAACAAGAAACACCTTCCTCACTCTACCGCTCACTATTCTTAACAATTCTTATTAAAAAAAATGCAGATCATAAATGTATACGAAAGCAGCCTTCTAAATTTTTACAAACGACGACTAAGTAGCTATTGACGTTTGTTATTGTGGCAACATTGGCAGCTTAGAAATTGATCAAGTAGTTTGTTTGCAGTGAGCGATTAAAAAAGCAATTTTTAGAAAAATTAATATTTCACGGGAAGGGATTTTAGTAACGGCCTAACTCAACAACAATACATAGAATGGCTTCGTTCAAGTTTTGGTAATGAAGCACCATCAGAAAAGACTGTTTACCATTGGTTTGCAGAATTTCGTCGTGGTCGTGCGTCCTTCAATGATGAATTTCATGAAGGTTTACCAAAATCGGTTATTATTCCAAAAAGCATCGATGCTGTGCGCAACATGATTGAAGAAGATCGGCTTGTGACTTACAGTGAGATAGAGACATCCTTCAATACATTTGATTTTGCAAGAACATTTAGCTGTGAAAAAGATCTGTTTCTGGTGGATTCCGCATAATTTAACTAAAGCTCAAAAAAGCCTCGTGTTAATTGGTGTAAGGAAATGCTCAAATGCTCATAAAATTCGACCGAGGAACTGTAAAATCCGTATACAACATCGTAACAGGTGACGAAACTTAGATATATTCGTATGAACCGGAAACTAGGCAACAATCTGCTGTTTGGGTGTTCCAAGATGAACCGAATCCCACAAAAGTTGTTCGTTCACAAATCACTTCCAAAAAAATGATCGCTTATTTCTTCGATTGTACTAGACATACTGTAACCACTCCTTTAGAGGACCGAAGAACAGTTAACGCTGAATGGTATACACCAATTCGTTTGCCAGAAGACATTGACGAAATCAGGAAAAACAACCGAAAGCGTCGCATCATTCTTCATCATGACAATGTCAGCTATCACACAGCACGCCAAATAATTGATTATTTGAAGGAGAAAAATATCGAATTAATGTCTCATTGTCTGTATTCATCTTATTTATCGCCTAACGACTTCTTTGTATTCCCGAATGTCAAACAAAACATGCGTGGGCAGCGATATTCATCATCTCAAGACGCTGTTGAAGCCTTCAAAAACCATGTTTTTGCGATATCAATTTCAAAGTGGAAAAAATAGAGAATTGGTTTGAACGCATGCAAAAGCGAATATTTTGAAAAGCAATAAAACAGTTTGTTCCAAAAATAATTTTTTCTTTCCTAGTTTTTGTAAAAACTTAAAAGGCTGCCCTCGTATACACTGATGGGTAAAAAATTAAGAACCAAACTGCAGTGGTTGTTGCATCCGCAAGAAAACTGCTGGAAAAGCCACGTTTCTAACTATGATAGGATATACACAGCAGAAGTATATAGCGTTATAAAAAACCTAGAATACATTGATGAATGTAATGAAGACTACCAGCGGCCACAGACACAACAACCACAACAGGAATAGAACTAGCATTATCACCATCAGACTACAAAACCCAAATTTTAAATAAAACTGTAACTGCAGATTAGGCAAATACAGCAAACTAAAAATAACAAAATAGGACTTGTCCAAATGGCATAGCGGAAACTTCAGAAAAGGTCAAATCATCTGATCACATCTGAGAATTGGACATACAGTACCCACACTGGACTAATAAATCAAATGTACGGTGGTCCACAGACGGCAAAACATGTGTCTTGCGACTCTAAATTTCAATTTTTCTAAAACGTTCGAAATGTTATAATAGTTTGCCAGAGGAACATATAGTATTGGATATAACTCTGTTTACCTATATACAGCCCCACAATGTGAGCATCAGAAGACATACCATTGGAAAATTCGATGAATTTGCTTTACAGTAGTGTTTTTGTGTTTGGATTCCGGGCATTATTTCTTGCGGAAATGCAGTTTAAGTTAATAAATGTTCGAAATGAGCACCACCAGAGCCCACACCGACATAAAGGTTCTGTTCAGAATGTTCTCCCACATTCTGCAGTCTTGTGATTAGGCTGCATTCGATGATTATAAGTTGTTATAACTCTTATACCCCTTATGACCCCACAAGAAGAAACTTAGCGCAAATAAATCTGGCGACTTTGCGTGCCATTCAATAGTGCCTCTTCTCTTTATCCATTGACCCGGAAACCTTCGATCCAAATACTGTCGAACTACTACTCAAATGGCCTTCGAGGTAATGATCATCATTATCTATAACATCAGTTAACATTGAAACAATGTCGTCTTGTAACAATTCCAAGTACATCTGTCCAGTCAATTACCAGATAAGAAAGAAGGACCAACCGTACTAAAAATTCCAGCCCAAATATTTAATTTTTGGGGGTGTTGAGTATGTGGTTCGTCAAATATCATTATCGGATTAGAATCTTACCAATAGCGACATATATGGTGATCAACTGTACCATTTACGAAAAAAAGTGCATTCGTCGTTAGTGCACAGACGTTAAAAAGAAAATTTGGATGATTTGTCTCCCGTTCACTCATAGTCTCACAGAATTACAAAAGTCGTCTTCATTGAGTTCTTGTACGGATAGCACTTCTGGTGTATCAAAATTCGTTGAATACTGGTTCGATTAATACCCAACACGATGGCCATTTGTCTTGTACTCAACGTAGGATTGATAACAACATAGCCGAGAATCGTGACTTGAACCACTTTATTTATTACCGGATTTTCAGCATTTCGCTTTTTACTTGCGACAGAGCAGATCTCTCGAAATTTTCCCACTGACTCCAAGACGTACTTGCAAATCACATCCTTATCTGCATGTTGCTGGATGAACAATTCGATGCTTCTATTGGTACATTTATTGTTTGCGGAGAAAAACGCTATGCTTTCAACTCTTGCTGAAATCGAATAAATGATTTTAAATGTTCAAAGAAAACAACGACAACTACAAAATATGGGGTAACGCTGACATAAACAAACATTCAATTGTTTACGCTAGCGTATGGTCAACCAATGCCATCTAATCATTCTCTGCTAGAAAACACAACGGATCAGGAACTAAAATGACCAGAGCCAAGAATTACTTAACATCTTCACCAAGAGTGTTGGAACAATACAAAAGAAGATATAATAAAACACAGGCAACATGTAATTGCAAGGATGATGAGTTTACAAGATGTTACATATGAAGTTGTTTGTATTTGTGTACCCTCTATACAGAGTGGCCTACCAAAAACGAATCAGGCGTGTTTTGTGACGCTGAAAACATAACATAACATACATACGCTAACATAAAAAACATTCAAATGTTTACACCAATGTATGGTCTACCAATGCCGTGTAATAATTCTATAAACACCCTAGAACATGTACTACCTTGGAAGATTGGATTAGTGTAAAATATATTCATCGAACTTTCAAATGGTACCGTTTACCCTTTGCATTTAAGATTTTTAGAGGGAAAACCACCCCAATTTTGAACGGTAACAGCCGTATTACATGTCGCCCTGTTAAATTAATTTGATGTGTTTGGGCGTTTTTCGAAGAATTGAGGTATAATGTCATATCGTTTTCGGTGGGCAACCCTGTATAAAGTAACGTTCTAGTTAGAATTATAATAAATTTAACATCATCGTTAACTAATTTAACGTTAACATATATAAATTTACCATCTATACACCGTAATTTACAGGTGCTAATAACCTCTGATGATGAAATACCATGGTTTTTTTTATAATAAAATAATGATATTTAGATATAGCAATTTTTAATAAAGAAAATACAATAAGTATAGTTCTTTGCGAGATAACAACACATTCGCGTATACATTTTTCCAAAAACAAAATTTCCATTATAATTTCAATTCTATTTTTCACCAATCAAAATACCGTCTTACACAGACATCATGGGAAACTAAAAATAGAGGGTGATATATATTATTACACCTTATTGCCTCTCTTAAACGTCCAACTTTGTGAGTGTTTACCTACTTGATGCCTTCGAGTGCTCATCTTTCACTATTAGCCCGTATTTTAGAAATCTGAGGGGTTTGTTAGCATAGGTCTTGTCTAGAGTTCCGGTAGTTTGTTCAGGATATGTTACAATGGTTTTTATTTTCTTTTTCATATAAAATTTGAAATATTAAATGCTACCTGGGTAGTTTACTTTGCACTAGGGCTTTAGTAGGTCTGATTGTGGGGAAAATAAATATTAAATAAACTATTAAATTGGTTGATTTAAGAAGCTTATATTGAAATAGCATTTTACTATCATTTTCCTGAAAGATTTGCTAATTTTTACACTGATAGATTCTAAACTATATGACACGTCGATTAAGACAAGCTAAACCATTCATTAAACAAATAATTATATAATTACATACGAGATCTGGTCAAATGGTGTGGCGAATGACCGTAAAACGCTTTAGTTGGCTTAATCTTGTTGTAATGGTCAATATTTTAATATCTATCTGGGTGGACTAATTTCTGCCGATTTTCGGGCAATTCTGTGATGTTTCTAAAACTTTTATATAGCTAAGTGTGTGGTAGTAACTTCGTTGGCAGAACACTCGCTGTTTGGTTAAAATGTTGATTATGGCTTAAGTTTGATTCCCCAGCATTACCACAGCAGTTAATAAAAATCTTGTGCAGTCCAACCTTAGTCTACCTTAGCGCTGAGGAGAAGCACGCAGCAGATGAAAAGCTGGTTCCTGGAGGTAGAACGAAGAAGCTCCCAAGGAAGAGATTAAACGTTTAAGACATGCAGTGTAGTGTAGTGTAGTTTGAATTCAGTGATTACGTGTAGAATTTGAAACAGCGATTTATTTAGTTCGAAAAGGAGAGGACTCAAATATAATTTGTATTGTGTACAGGGTGAGTCGGCTAAGACGAATCAAATTATTATTTCAATTAGAGAAAATATTATGATAAAACATTTTTGAACATATTTTATGTATAGGCACCAACAAAATTATATTGATGGTATTCGGATGAGTTCAAAGAGTTTTTTATAAACTGCTTATAAAAACGTTTTCTTCAGATTTTAAATTTTCAGTGTTGATCATTGCTTGGAAAGTTGTAATGCTCAATTTTTTAACATCTATTTATTGAGAAGATTCTCCTAAAATATTTATATTTATTTGTACTTGGTCTGCGTGTAGTATTAACGTAAAATCGACAAAAAACAAAGAAACATCTAGCTGACATCACATACCAGCAAAACAGAATTGTACCGATACTGTATGACTTTTCGCATTTACAAATTAGTCTGTGTCAACTGCTATCAATTGCAGTCATTAGGGAGTTAATTTAATTAATTTCAATCAATTTTTAAATTAAATAAAAATCCCAGTTCGCTCTGCATTATACAGGGTGTCCTTTAAATGCCTTAAAAGCTTCAGGTAGAATTTTTCCTTTATGAATGCTTAATACAAATCTTCAAAAAAAAGTAGGTATTTGGAGCTTAGTTTTCTTGTACGAGAGTGTTAAAGTTCATATCTTTAAAACAGAATTTCATGGAAACAATAACGAGAACTTTAATGTTGCACGTATCTGCCGATAAGTGACTGACTGCCACTTGATTATGTAAAGATTAATATTGGGTTGACGCTCTAGTTGCTCTTCTGGAAGTACCGTTAAAAATGATAAATTTCGTAAATACTACATTTGACAACAGTGCAAGGCCATGGTATTGTGATGAAAAGTAGAAAATTTGTTTTTCGATATTTGTCAAAATCTTTGATTTACTTTATCTAATGTCGGATCCTACTAATTTAAATTCTCCATAAATGCAGAAGGACATCGTCAACGTTGCCAAGTATAATATTCTTTAAGTGTCTCGTGTGAGGAAACTAAGCACTATAGGAAGTTCGTGTTAGTGTTTTTGAGGACTGTATTTCTTACAGAAGAGTGCTACCTGAAGCTTTTAAGGTATTTAAAGGACACCCTGTATGTACTAATGACATCGCACAACATTGAGCTTAAATGGACCGAAGTGTCGCTAGGTTGTCACAGGAGAAATCTGGTTTTGATTCCCGGACGGGATAAGAGCTTAGTAATTTTTCAAATTAATTATTTTTGTTAATGTTAGAGGTATTAGCAATTCCTCTGCTAATTAAACGTGCCAAATCTTAATACCTTCAGGGGTTACCGAACCATTGGAAATAATAGCATAGCAATATAAAGCAAAAATTAGTTTTACTAAATAATCAATATTGGGTACAACATAAATTGTTAATGCTGCTAACATTGACAAAAACTAATTGGAAATAGAAAACGAAATGACACCGGCCGGGCTCGAAATCGCTTTTTCATCGTGAGAACTGACTCCTTATCACAACAGCTAATTTAGATTCTTCGTTGGGCCATGTAATTATTACGTATAATAGAGCTACTTTGCGAACTGGGATCTTTAATTAATTTAAAAATTTATTTAAACAAATTAATATCGAAAATGCAGCACAAAATTATCTGGGATAACAATATCGGCACTACTTTGTTTTACTTGTATGTGATGTCAGCTAGATATTTCTTTGTTTTATTTTCGATTTTACGTTAATACCGCAGTAATTTGAACATACAGACTGAATCCTCAACTATTTTTGGATAACGTATTATCAGAAAAGGTTTTTTTTAATGGAGCTTTACAGAGCCCTACGTTCCTGGCAATAATCAGCACTAAAAGCTTTTATTTTTACCATCTATCAGTTTTTGAAATATAATCCACACAATCTTCGTGTCAAAAATCTATCTTTCTTAACGACCAGTGACAAAATTGTCACAACTTAGCGGGATTTCTATGATAGAAAGAAATGATCAATTACCCGTAGATATCATAGGAAAAATTTTGCGGTAGATTTTATATTCCCATCCCAGTCCAGCTTAAACTGAACGATTTTTACACGTAATCGTGTATTATCTAACATTTTCATTAAACATTAAATAACTGTAATTTTCACTCGTGGCCGTGGGATAGATGTTAGTGCTTTAGACTTCTATGCTGAAATTCCTTGGTTCAATTCCCAGTCCCGGAACAACGGATTTTTAATGGCCGTTCTCCCTCACAAGACAATGGCAAACAGCAAGGTATTCTGCCTAGAAAATATTCTCTGGAGCAAGAGTGTTTAAACTTCCCGTGGTTCGGAGCCCACGTTAAGCTGTAGGTCCTCGATGTCTGTGGCACTCTAGACGCGCAACACAGACATAGGAGAGAAGATCGTTACGTCTCGTAAGATATATCGCACTCTAAAAACATTTTTCACTCTGCTCCAGAAACTCAGAAAATATCTTATTGTAGAATGAAGAA
The DNA here is from genome assembly GCA_014611495.1 of Limonius californicus. Taxonomy (NCBI): domain Eukaryota; kingdom Metazoa; phylum Arthropoda; class Insecta; order Coleoptera; family Elateridae; genus Limonius; species Limonius californicus. Next base: position 23,179 of record JABXWE010006029.1, on the reverse strand, counting down.
AGACTACATGTATAAAGTATGGCATAACAAATATTTATACATACCGTATTAGACTATACGTTCCGCTTTATTTCTCATCTGAGTTTCATATATTTTTTATCTGAAGCAGTTGAAATTTATGGTTAAACATTTTTAGATTGAAAAGGACACGAAATATTGCTGATTTGATTCACATTTCGTTGAGAAAGAATAAACACATTTTTTTTTAATTATTTTGGGAGGCGCATGTAAATCTATTTGGGTTTGCAGTACTGGAGCTGTTTCTTAGTATATCTACCAGACGTTTCTACAACTATTATACTCATTACTCATTCTTCTTCTTCAAGTACCACTTCCATCATTAATGCTATTTCAACTTCTGAAACTGCAGCTCGGAACAGAAATGTCGCGCTCTTGTTATACCGCTGTCGTAGATTTTTAAGCCACGGGGAACGCCTTCTTCCTGGTCTTCGTTTTCCCTGAATTTTCCCTTGTACAGTTAATTGTAGTAAATTGTATTTTTCTTTGCGCATTATGTGGGCGAAGTATTCAATCTTTCTAGTCTTGATGGTATGTGGAACATCTGTTTTTTTTTCATTCTTTGAAGGACAGTTTCATTAGCTGTTCTGTCGGTCCACGATATTTTTAGAATTCTTCTGCACACCCCCTTTTCAATCGCTTCGATCTTTTTGCACATCGTCTGCATGTGTGTCCAGGATTCCGCCCTGTATAGGAGAGTAGAATAGATGTAACATCGCGTTATTCGTACTTTCAGTTGTAGTTTGAGGTTGCGGTCACATAGTACGGTCTTCATCTTGAAGAATGGCTTTCTGGCCTGTCCGATTTTACACTTTATTTCCATGCTATGGTCCCATTGTTCATTAACATAACATCCAAAGTTTTTGTACTTATCGACACATTTCAGGGATTCTCCATTTAAATAAAGAGAAGGATTAATGATATTTCTTGGACTGATTACCATATGCTGGGTTTTCTTCTTATTGATATTTAAGACTGGTAGCGTAGCGTTCGATCAGGCAACACTGGGGACGCGCGAGTGGAAGGGGCGGCAGGTGAAAATTTGATACGCCTTCAGTACGAGTTTGAACTCGTTAGAGGCATTTGGTTGTCCACAGCGATTTTTTACGTGAAACAGTTTTTTCTAGTGCGTTCTGAAAATTCGTGACATCAATTTCGAGCAACGGTGTGGTTACAGGTTCTGCTTCAGAATTAGGCACAGTGCAACGGAAACTTTTGCAAAACTTCGGCAGGGCTACGGAGACAGTGTTTTGTCAAGGGCCCAGGTTTTTCGGTCGGTTAAGGCATTTTCAAAAGGAAGAGAATCGGTTGAAGATGAACCTCGCAGCGGAAGGCCTTTATTTTCAAGAACCCATGAAAATGTCGACAGAGGCCGGGATCTGGTGCGTTCAGATCGTCGGTTGACTGTCAGAATGATCGGGGAAGAGTTGAATTTGACTCACCACCACCGTTCATCAGATTTTGACCAATGAATTGGGGATGAGAAACATCTGTGTAAAAATGGTTCCGAAAACCTTTCGTAGGACCAAAAGGACATCAGGAGGGAAAGGTGCCTTGAGTTTTTGGAATCGATTGAAAATGATCCCCATTGTCTGGAACGTGTCATTACTGGTGACGAATCTTGGGTGATTGAGTATGAATTCGGAAACCAAACGCCCGAGCATGGAATGGCACCCTTCAACCTCTCCAAGGCCAAAAAAAGAATGAGCAAGTCGAGGATCAAATCCATGCTGATTTGCTTCTTTGATAGCCAGGGAATCGTTCACAAACATTTTGTGCCTCAAGGCCAAATGGATAATCAACACTTTTAGAAAGAGGTTTTTGAAAGACTTCGAAAAAGGGTCATGCGTGTGAGATCAAACATCAAGAGCAACTGGGTGTTGCATCACAACAATGCGCCTTGTCACACAGCAATTTCAATAAACGATTGTTTGGCCAGTAAGAACATTCCTGTGGCTCATCAGCCTCCTTATTCGCCCGATTTGAGTCCTTGTGAGTTTTTCCTCTTCCCCCTGAAAAATTTCCTCAAGCGACGTCATTTTGGGACACTGGACAACATTTAAACGGTTGCAACCGGCCAGCTGAAGGCTATTGCAGTATGCGAGTTCCAGCACTGCTATGAGTAGTGGAAGAACCGTCTCCAGCGCTGGGTGGCCTCCCAAGGCAGTTACTTTGAAAGAGACAATGTTGAATTGTAATTTTATCCGAAAAAAAATTGAAAAAAAAATCAGTTTCATGACTAAATTTACACACCTTGTATGTTAAAAAGCATTGGTGACAATATGCAGCCGTAGCTGACGCCTCTCAGAATTTCCACTTCTTCAGTTGTTTCACCGTCTACTCGAACACTTGCTGTCTGATTCCAATATAAGTTATGAACAATGCGAATGTCTTTAGTATCTAATCCAATATTAGTTAGTATGTCAAAAAGTTTCGTATATTGAACCTTGTCGAATGGTGTTTCGTAATCTAAAAAACATACATATACATCAATATTCATATCCCAGCATCGTTAAAAAGTGCGTCCCTGATCCCCAGTCTATTTCTAAACCCAAAATGTGTGTCAGTGAAGTTCTGTTCACATTTACTATGTACCTAGTCTGTTATAAATAACTCTCAAAAATAATTCTGAAAAATATCTTTAGGACACTACTCATTAGCATATTTTAAAACAAAATTGATGAAATATGTCAATCATGAATAAAAATGCTAATTTAAATAGTTGCATTGGGTTGTTTCAAATAATTCTTGAACATTTTTTTAGTCCATTGTATCGTTTGCTTCAAACTAATTCTTAACAATTTCACTTTACATTAAAGTACACTAATTACACAACGCGAATGTGAGGCAACTGTAGCAAGTAAAGTTATGCATTAGATCCTCTCACAAACAGTTATTCGGGATTAACGTAAAGGTCGCTCTAGTCTTGAACCAACGAACACGAAAGCACAAAAAACGTTTCCGAGTTTTGCGAAATCTGGGTTATCTAGATAAGTTAATCTGGAAGCACGCGATTTTACGGTAAGACAAAACTCTTCCTTTGACATTGCAACAATTTATACCAGTTTATATACAATTCGGCACGCAAACCCTCCACGCTTTCTCTTCTCAAGTGATATCCTTTGTAGCAAACCAACAGGAACCGATTGCTGTTGCATTATTTCAATTGGTTGTTCAATAAGTTCGAATATTAGACATATGCTATATGTGTGCCTGTTGTGTGTTAATTTAGCTGTTTGTTTACTTGTTAGTTGGAACTCCACTTCACTTTATACTTCCTCCTCCTTTCTCTCGAACAGTTCCTGCACTTCTTTCTCAGTACACGATTTCTACTCTTCCTTCCCTTCATTTTTTTATTTATACCCCTTCTCCGCTCTATCGCTACTCTCCATTACGTTGTTTTTCTTCTTCCTCTATTAAATACTCTCTTATTATTTTAATGTTGTATCGTACTTTATCTCCCTTTCTGCTATTGCATTTTTACTGTCTCCTACTCGCAATATTTTCTCAAATTTTCTCGCTATAGAAATAAGGCCGCCATTTTTTTTAGTTTCAATTTTAACTCTTTTTTAATCAATTGCAATTAATTTGAATTCATTCAAACCCGCTACATGATAAGATTTTTCTTCTTCAACACGGTTTTGTCTATTATTAGATGTAGGTCTCCCCTTTTCTTCTCCATTTAGCTCTGTTCAGTTCATGTTTCTGCATTTTTCCGGCCACTCCTATGATGTCGTCCGCCTATCGTAATAATGGTGATCTCCCCACCCCTTACCTTCCTTGTTTTGGTCTCCTGTTTATCACTTGTTTGCTCCAACTTTCGTCTCTCCATCTCATAATGTGTCCAGCTCACGACGACTTTGGTTTTATGATGTGTTTAACTAAATCTTGAACTCCTGTTTGTCTTTTTAACCATAGTATTCTTTTACCGTCACGAATATTTCTCCAGCATTTTTCCTTCTACGGCAGTTTCTGCTTTTCTTAAGCAGTATATGATTGTTTTAATATACGTTGTTTCCATGACGCCACTAAGTACGGTATAACACATATACGTCGGAAATTTTGACCTCTTGTTTTCCTGTAAAATGTTTTGTATGCAACATATGTGATAATTTACCAAATGTTACCCATTCTAATCTGTTTTCTCTTCCTAATTCAGCTTCCCGGTTTTCGTATTTTAACATTGCATTTCCTAGGTATATGTACGATGAACCTTTTTCTAAGTTCGAGTTGAATATGTCTATTGAGTTTATATCTTCTCTTGGTAGATTTTATGTTTTAGTCTAATTAGTATGCAGAATTTCTTTGGTTCTGTGTTCAATTGTGATACCATAGATTCCAATTTTGTTTGTATTTGGCCACCACTACAAGGTCATTAGCATACCTAAGGTGGTTTATACATTTTCCATCTTTGTTTATTTCGTTCTTCTTTACAATTCAGATGTGTAAAAGATGACTTCCAGGACCAGAGTTAAGCAGTTTAGTTTAAGTGAAATGTAAACCCCTTTTGATGGATGCCTCGATCTACTCTGAATTTTTCGGTTGTTCAGTTTTACTTCGGATGTAGTTTTGCTGTATATATATTTTATGAGGCTGTTGTACATCTAGAGTGGAATCAATTGTGTTTCCAATCCTTTCATACTTATACATCAGAAACATGGACGATTAAACCAGCAAATCGACGTAGAAAAGGCGCTTTCGAGATGTTCTGCTGACGCCGTATGCTACGGTTCCCATGGACAGCTAGACGTACGTCCATTTTTCATCATTTACATAAACACAACAACGACTATATCTAGTAAAATCATCACAAGGATACTAAAATAGGAGCAAGGAAGAACTGCCACTAGGTGGTCGGATCAAGCTAAACAGCTAACAGGCCTTCAACTAAAACAAGCAATGGGTGCAGCACAAGATGTACAACAATGGAAGGAAACATACATACATACATAAACGGATCCTCTTGTACCGGCTACTGCCAGTGTCGAGGTTTTGATTTCTTGTTACTACTCTTCTATTTTCTTCCTCCATACTTTTCTTTCCCTTGCCATTTCTTGTGCTCTGATCCAGTCCAATCTCATGAGCTTCAGGTGTGTTCCTATTTCATGGTTCCATTTCCTTCTCGGTCTGCCTCTTCCTTTCTTCCTTGGTCCTCCCATTTTCCATGCTTTCTTCGCTATGCTTGATATTGGCATTCTTACTAGGTGTCCGAACCAACGCATGGCGTTTACTCTTATTCTCTGTTCAACCGACTTTACTCCAAGTCTTCTTCTTATTTCGTCGTTTCTCACTTTTTCTGTTAGTTTTAGACCTGCTATTCTTCTAAGTATCTTCATTTTACTCGTCTGAATCCTTCTTCTCAGATTATTATCAGAGTCCACAGCTTGGAACCGTAAGTCAGGGTAGGGACATATAACGCATTAAACATTCTTATTTTTGTTCTGTTTGATATTTCTTTTTTATTTATTATCTGTTTATTTAAGGAGAAATAAAATTTAGTTGTCGCTTTTATTCTTTTATCTACTTCTGCCTCTATTTTTCCATCTTCTGTTAAAACAACACCTAGATATTTAAGCTGACTAACTTGTTCTATTTCATCCTGTTCTATTATGATCTGTATTTTTGCTTGTTTTTTTGATATTGTCATAGCTTTTGTTTTGCCCATGTTTATTCTCAATCCGTGCTTTAGTAATTCTTCTTTCCAGATCTGCAGGTTACGTTGCAGGTCACTCTCCTTCTTAGCCAATAGCTCTACATCGTCAGCAAATGCTAGGTGGTTCAGTGTTATTCTTCATATTGTGATATCTCCAGAGAGCTTCTTTTAAGTTGCTTTTACACTCCTTTATTACATCGTACATAACTATTGTAAACATATAAGGACTTAAAGTTCCGCCCTTGAGGAAGTTCTAAATTTCGTGAAAGTATTGTTGTTAGTTCTTACATAATTGGTGGTGTTAGTATACATGTTTTTTATATACCTTACTAAATTTCTGTCTACCTTTCATTTATTCAGTATCCTCCAGATGTCGTTTCTATTTACGGAGTCAAACGCCGTCGATACATCAATGAAACAGATACATTGTTTCGTTTGCATCCAATACCTTTTCAATTATTTGTTTAATGGTAAGTACCGCATCGGTAGTTCCTCGTCCCATTCTGAACCCATTTTGCTCTTCCTCCAGACCCATTTCTACTTCTGTTTTCAGACACTCCGATAAGATGCACTCGTATATTTTCATTGCTACGCTTAACAGTGATATACCTCGATAATTCTCACACTCTTTTTTGTCACCTTTTTGTACAGCGACAGTATTATCGCTGTTTCCCAGTCCTGGGGAATTTCGTTTGTCTTCGCAATTTTATTGAGTATTTCTAGGAAACAATCAACCACATTTCATAACTGTTGTGTGGATTTTAATGAACTTAAACTGATCATGGAACAACTACTCTTAAAAATTACATTTCTCAGCTATAATAATTTAAAAAAAATTAGCCTGAACATGAATATAACTTGTCCATAGAACTTTTTCTATTCTTTGAGCTCATCTGTTAATCAGCCTAATCATTTTTGAAAATGTATAAACAAATAGGCGTATTATTATAGGTTTAAGTTAAGAACATAATTTTTAAATATGAGCAGGGAATCTACTAGGGTGACTAGTGTTATTAATTCTGTACTCTTTCTTCTTATAGTAGCATCTCTGTCCAGCTTCCATTTTTTTTCTACCCAGTCTGTAAACGTTCCCCAAACAAGCATTTTCGTATTAATTTTATGTAATTAATTAGTGCTATTACAGTTGAATGTAGAAAGAGTTAATTCCTGCAAATGTATTTCATAGTACTCACTTTTAGCAAATAATCTTAACTCTTAGTTAAATATATTTTATCCGTTTATTTAGTTATTGCGCTGCTATCTGTATACTTTCTTAAATATGCAAAGACAGAAGGGAATTGTTCCGTTCATCTTGATATTTTAGATTGCCTACACAAGTCAAGGTAAAGTATTTTGCCAATCCTTTTATTATTGATTTTGAGGGCTTCGAACCGTCACATTCCTTTGTACTTGATTGGTTTTCAGATTTCCACTAGCTATTGTCACTCATATTAATAAACCGAGGTCAAAATTGTTTGTATGAAATTATTATCCGAGATTCTATTTACAACCGTAAACAAAATCATTCATAAACATAAATCCATTTAATGCCTATTGTTAGCAGGTTAAGGTTTACAAATTACAGAGTAATTTGAAGGACAGCATGATGATGAAATACGAGCATTCGTTTTAGCGTTTGAATGGTTGAATCACTGTCACAACTATATAAATTCATATTGCACGGTCGACAACGTCCTCTCACAGCGCGCTTCCGGTCAGTCGAGATATATTTCCGTTATATACCGGACATGGCGCGTGACAAAGCGACATGCGAATGTCCCTGCTTTTTGTATTTCCACATATCCTTTATGTAATATGTACATGCCGTTCTATGGATACTTTCATTGTACCCGTTTTAATTGGAAACATAAAGTTTTAGTTAATTGTTCTGGAGAATGTTTTACTTTTCTTTTAGAAACTACGTACTACAAGCAACTTTCCTTAATACCCTACAGTTTCAACTAGTCTTCTGGAACATTAAACTAAATGTTTTATGAATATACTTTTTTGGATAATATAAATATCGATATCATGGGTTAAAAAGATTTCTAATTTTTTAACAGATTTGAATGTATACACAATCTTTTAGAAATGTTCTGTTGACGGTGTTTAAAACTTTCAGAAATGTTTAGTATCTCCAACAATTAATAATTCTCTTTAATATTGGTGAAAAGTTTTGGATAATGTTTAAAATGACAATAACTCAAAATCTTAAATTTTTAAATACTGTTGCTCTGCACAACAATCTAGATTTCCTTCAATTATAAATTGACAACATACGAAACTTATATGTAAAAGTTGGGAATAAATAAAAATATACCTAAGTAAGGCAAAACACTATTCAGAAAATTGTACCTGTTTCGAAAACTAGAATATATTATATTATTTTTTTGTATAGGGGAGCTTTGGAGATTTTGTAATACATAACAAATTAAAAATTTTCAGGTAATTAAGTTAATAATTCTGACAGATTACGGTTTTCAAGAACGTGTTAAGAAACTCCATGAAATCACTAATTTTATATAAATGTAAAAATTTCAGAAATTAAAAAAAATTTTAGGATTCCTAAAAATGCGTATTTTCTTAGAGAAAACAAATATTCAGCTCCATGTCAGATGATGATGATGATGTTGGAATTTTTATTATCTTATTTACAAGAAATGTTCAAAATTATCTCCATTGTCTTCGATACACAAAGCCGTACGTCGCAGAGGAGATCGCTACGTCCTTAATATTGTTACAAACCCAATATCCAAAATTCTAAATTAAATTATAGTTGCTTCATAGCTGTTATAATGTGATTTCAATTACTTGCATACACATTTATCTTACAAGTAATGACGTCGTTATACTCAGCAAACTCAAAGTACATTAGAATATTAAATTAGGCAATGTGGAATAAGTAATACGATTGATAAGGAAAATTAAGTAATAACCAGGTCATCGCTTATGGGTGCAAAATGGAATTTATAAAAAGACACTTAAGACTGAATTATAAGAGAGTATTAGTAGATAGTGCAGGGTTGGCACTTGTTGGTGGGTGTTTGATAGAAGAGAGCGATCCCAATAAGAAACCTAGCAATGGCGCTGTACCTGTCTGTATTATTGTTAAACAAATGTTCAAATGTTACCAAACTAAAGACGCGATTATGGCAACTAGATCAGTATTTCACAAATCCGTTTATCTAAAATTATAGCCACATAAATTATGAAATAATTCGCTAACGATTGCGTTTAGGACATATGTTTATATGGACTTTTCGACTCTAAATAAGTTCTGGAATACATCCTTCAAATATTGCTGGTACGTTTTGGGACACACTGTATAACCAACTACCACCTCTGCCGTTCTACTTTATCGCTGAGGAGCAACACCTGGCAGAAAAGAGTCCGATGCCCAGCAGTAGGACGTGAAAAGCTGTTGGCGACCACTAAAAATACCTAAAATATGCATTTCTACTATGGCCGAAATGAAACTACACGCAAAATATCGGAAAAAGGTATTAAAATATCTAGTTAAATGGGCGTTGCAAAAATGTAAGAGAGATAGAAAACATAACATGTATTTATAAAAAATATCAGGGGCCAAAGATTCCAAAGTGACCACTCTTCCAGGTTTAAATCTGGACAATTTTTGATTTTGTAATACGAAACCATAAAACGGTTTTACAATGTTTTACTTATTATATCGGCTACGAAAAGTGCATTTAAGAGATGTTCCATTCGAGAGGGTTATTTTAATATTCCTTTTTTAACAGACAGGGAGGAACAACTTTTTTATAGTGGAGAATTTATCATAATGTTCTATAAAAGGATTAATTAGTTGATTGTAAATATAGTTCAAAATGAATTTTCACTATTTACGAGGTAAAAATACGTTTAGATATAAATGTAACAGAATTTTCCTAAATACACAGTTGCAAATACTTTTAAAGAGTACACTTTTTCAATGCATGACCGTCACTTATGTTAGAGGTTGCAGTATTTACTAATATTTATTATTGTTTCGTATATTTATTAGCCATATTCCTCGAACATTATTTAGCGGTTTAACTAAATGAATTGCAGGTCCGTCAGATCGTTCGCATTTAATAATAGATAACAAATATTAGCAAGTTTGAGAATATGAATATTAAAAAAAAATGTTTATTGGGTATTCTCATAAAATAAAAATTTCGAGAAGTTTATATTTTTTTTCTGTGCACCATGTGTAACATATTTTATTGAAAAACTGTTTAACAAGAATGAACTAACTGTCGAACAAACGGGTTATCAATTGAAAAACCTTCAGGATCAATTTACGTAGTGTTGTAGGTGTTTGTAACGCTAATAACAATAAGATAACCGCACTTTATTTTTAAACACATCCATATTGGCTAAGGCTGCTCTAATAAACAAAATTAATTAATGTTGTGGTATATCAAGCAGATTCGTTCCTATGACGAACAGCAGTTGAAACTCGACGAATATGATGTAGATTTCGTCATAGTTTAGTATGAACATAAATGTTTCTGATAAAAGAAAGTTGACTACAGAAAGTGTAAAGCATGTAGAGGCTTTATTCAGAGAAATGTTTCATTGATAATTATTTGCAGGTTAACTCGGGGTTCTGTGTGTATTTCCAAATAAACAAAATTGTGTTTGAAAAAATTGTCAAATTACATATCCAGCTGTATTATTTAATTAAATTTATTTAAAATATGCATGAATATTGCATTGTTATCTTATTCCTAATATTTGTGGTTTCTTACCTGCACACAGACTTGTTATAGAATATAATGTATGATACACCATGTATACATCTAAACGAACATGCAAATATGGCTTTACAGTGAGGAGCTTTGTACGGTTTAACTGATCTAGAGTTTGTTAGAAATACATTTAAATATTTTTTATATTAATCCAATTAATTTAATTTATCAAAAATATGTAATTTTTACAAATGTAAATACTTAATTCTTAGGTAGTTTTTAGATTATAGTCTTTTGGGACAATTTGTGCTAATTTCAAGTATAAAAAAGTAATTTATAAAATTTAGAATTAGTTAAGTTTTTGCAATTGTGATCTGTTTCCCGATTGGTTGTTGAAATTGGGAAACGCCTCACATCTTTAAGCTGAAAGCGTTGCTCTTTCAATTTTTTTATTAGATATTGTTCATCTCCATAACAATGGCCTAATAATAATTGAATGTTTTGGTTATGTTCTAAGTTAGTAGCCTGTTTACCATTAAAGTGTGAACACGTTTGCTTAAAATTTTGTAATTCTGCGTAAATTGTCTTTATTCATACAAATAAATCCTATTATAAATGTTGCTTGTGGTTCAACGCTTTTGTTAAACTATTCCAGTAGCTAAAATAGTGAATATTTCCACAAAAGCGTCACACGATATTTGAATTGGAATACTACGTGCTTGTCGTCAGTTACCTGTCACTTGTTTTCGACAGTGTTTCTTTTTTCTTCGTACGAATGGAGTTAATTAATGTGTGATACGTCAAAATTTTATTATTGCAAGAAACTTTTTTTCTTTTCAATTATATAACTTCAGCGAACCTAACTAATAAACATCGAAAGTGAATTTAAAGAACAAACATCTTCGAAGAATTAAAATAAATTTGATTAACAACGAATTTAGATGGTTTGGTTGTTTGTTTTGATTGGGCTTTATGTACTGAAGCTCTGGGCTTATTGTACACCTTAACTATGAGTTTTCCTTATCTGGTGTAGTTCCAACTCTAGTAGTGATTTTTAATGTGTAACACATGCAGCAGCACGGGACCTACGATTTTACTTCTTATCAGACAGAAGGCCTACTGTCTGATTTTTCCCAGCCAGAAAAGTCTCACCAACCTCGGTGGGATGCGTCCGTTGGAACCAAAGGCAAGTGCGCTAACCACTAGATTACCGAGGCGGCTAATTTAGAAGGTTTAATAGTGATTGGAATTTTAGATTGGAGGTTATGTCTAAGATTTTCAACCATGTATCGATAGAAGAACATTAGAATAAAATTTTTACAAGAACTTTACAGCAAAGTGTGCATTAGTTATTCAGTTTTTTACTTACTTACTCAGTGAGGACACAACGGCGAGTTTCGGTTTGCAAAAGCAATCTACCAAGATCAATTTCCAACACCAGGCTACTGTCAAAATATGCAGCAAGGACACACACCGAGTTAAAAGAAAGCAATGCTTTCTTAAAATAACACAAGTGCATCCGATAAGGTGGAGGTGGAGGTGGTAGATTTCAAATTCAAGCTACACCATTTGGTAATATTTCACTGTGGTTTTCAAATTAAAGATCGAAGGGCCAAAATTTTACTTTACAGCACATAAGAATACTGCGGTTAAATGTAAATGTATGTGGAAATCGCCCCGATTCCATCAACAATTTATAGGAGTACTTTTGAATTCATGTATTGCAATTTAGTCAATGATGAATATTTTATCAAAGCAATACTTTCAGGCACAATGTGGACAACAGCAACAGATTATAATATTATTTATTTCTGTTTGAGGCAATAATTTTTTGCGCCCAACGTGGGGCCAAAATACAAATGGCACTATTAACAAAATGCTTTTTAATTACTAAAGGGTGGTATTTCCATAGCAATATATTTTATTGCAAATTTTTACTTTATCTATATTATGTTATTACGTTTATATAATTTTAAGAGCCCAAACCAGGCTTTCTATACTTTGTCTCTATTTTGAGACTATTTCCAAGTGACATACTTAAAACGAATAACAATTCCTCAAACATAAAGACCATAAAAAGCCCGAGAACATTTTCCGCTTTACAGTTTGGGTATTTAAACTAAGATAAGGCATGTATAGTTACAAGTTATTTAACAATTAAAATGGCTGATAAGGTTAGTCAACAAGGTGAATTCCTATTTATATGTTAAACAGTACCAGCACACGGTTTTCCAGAATTACCAACAGCCTCGCGTATTTTATACGCGTCGTATGTTAAACACGTACAAGGCTCAAGTGCGAAGACGAAGGGAGCAAATAAAGGAGATATATTTTTCTTACTTATTTCCCATGACGTTACGTAATATTGATAGTTTACTAATGTTCTGCGTCGTTATACCTAAAGGACGAACATGATCTAGTCACGCAAAAGAAACTTTGACAAGTTAATTGATTAAAGACATCAATTGTATCGTTGACATTTATAGAATACGCAGCAACGTAACGATGCAAATCTAATTTAAGACACTATGTAAAAATATATCTACAAGAAGCGTTGAGCTTTTGTAATTCTGCATACAATGGTTTAATAATAATAAAGTATGATTTATTACACATCAAGTTGAATCTCTAGTACTGCAAGGTTGTTTACCCTCAGGTAGAATTCGCATATGTGATATACCAGTAGCATTTCAAGTAGCATCCTGGTTGCAGAAAAAGCTAATCGAGTATCCTGTTCGAGTGCTCGCTATAAATTATTGAAGCAATTGAAACCCTTCTTGAATCTATAACAGGTCGATCTAGCTCTAGGCTTAGGTGAAAAGTGTAAATTGCAATTCTGCTTTGTTGTAGAAATGCTGTTTAGCATTTTTTTAGAATTAAACATCTTCACACATAGTTATTTATGATTCTCAATGAAATTCTTATTATGTTACATTTGTTTTCTAAAAAAGAAAAAACAATTTTTCTCGGAATTTTTTTGTTTTGCAAACATTTTTATATATTTTATTCTACAAAAAGATTACCGGACAGCAAGGAGTGTAGGCAGGCCAAGGGTGAGATGGGACAATTTCAAGAAGATTGCGGGGAAGAATGGAGAAGAATAAACCGAGAAATATGGAAAGATATGCACACAAGCAGAGAGAATAAGTCCGAAAGAAAATACTGCAAGGGAAAACTAGGGCAAACACAGATGAATACCAATATAAGAGAAGACAGTCACAAAACCTCTGCAGAGCTATTAAAAGAGCCTATGAAAAGGAGAAGATAAAGCCGTCAGCACAAGACTGTGGAAACCAAGTACAGAAGCCTTATATACTAGAAAGTGGAGGAACAAAAAGGAGGGTCTCAAACCAGAACAAAAATATGTAAAAATAAAGAAGATGAACTAGCTACAGACGATGAAGAAAGTGATAGTGAGTACTACGGGCCGCACTTAAACATAGTAAACCATAGTATCGGATCAGGAAGCAGAACAGCAATTCAACATGCTAAAGAATAAAAATCACTTCGGACAAATAAAAAAATACCTGGAGACTGGACAAACTCAATAACATGCTCCATATACTCGAAGAAAGGATATAAGATGGAATTCAATAATTACAGACCAATATATGTATTAGTAGTTGTCTAGAAACTAACAGCTAAAAGAATAAAACCGTACACGAAAAAATCTTAGGTGGGTACTAATTAGGATTTAGAAGCGGAAGATTATCTACCTACCACACAAACACAATAAGAACAAGCCTAGAAAAATGCTAAGAAGACGACTGACGTTGAGGTCCATAAATATGAGTAGATTTTAAGTAAAGATATGATCTAACAGGGAATACTTAGAAAAACAATGTAACATTTTGGAACACCAAGAGCTAGTTGTGATCACGAAAAGGAGAATCCAAAAATAGTGTAAGAAACCGAAGGAACCTATCTAAGCAATTCGAAGTAAAAAGGGGGAATCAAGCAAGAGTCCTAGAGTCACTTCAGCCTATAAGGCTTATTGTGTTCACCCTGGTAGTTACTCACACCCAATCCGTGATCTTGCTTCTTTGTACAATAGCGTATACCTCACTCACGGATTGTGTATTAAAGTCTTCCGGTTCCATGTATGATTGTCCGAATATGCGTTGTCTTTTACAAGCCAGTGCATTGCAGCTTCATAGTATATGCATTGGGGTTTCTGATACCTAACTGCAGAGTCTGCATGTGGAGTCTCCATCGAATTTCCTAATCCTCCTGAGGTGCTCCTTGCCAGTTGCGTGTCCTGTTAGGGGGCCCGTAAGGATTCTTAGCTGGGTTCTGCTTAACATAAGGTCCTTTAATAAAGGCCTTGGCATGGATTAAACCTAGTCTGTTGGTCCAGTAAGTTTTCTGTTGGTTGCAAATATAATCGGTGATAAAGCTATGGGATACGTTTCTCGATACTCCCAATGTAATGCAATAACAATGTCCTTGAACAATTACAAGAAGAATTACAAATAGAATATACATTACAAAAATATAAAGTCTAAGATACGCAGACGAGTATACGGTCCAGTACGAACAGGAGGAGAATGGAAGACCCGACTACACCACGAGCTAACAGAGCTACATGAAGATCCTGATATAATCACCACAATGAATGGTTGGGGTACGTAATCAAGATGGAGAGTGATCGATGTCTAAAAATGTATCAAACGGGAAGCCAGAAGAGACGAAGAGACGAGGCCGACCTAAGAATAGATTGGGCGAAGACGTGATAAATAACTTAAGAGAGTCAAAAGTGAAAATATGAAGAAGGGAGGCTTTAGACAGAAAATAATGGAATTCTGTCACTGTCTAGTAAATGATCAATGGGATCATAGCAAGCAGGTAAAGCAAAGAATAGAAAAAGCAAGAACAATATTGTAAAAAATGCGCGATGTGTTTTCTAGTAATACTGCGTATGAGAATGGTTAGGTGCTACGTGTACTCTGTACGGTATGGAGGCCTGGACACTCACGGAAGCTACCACCAAGAGAATTAAAGCTTTTGAAATGTGTGTGTTCTGGCGAATTCTGAAAATCAGCTGGGTGGGGCATGTGACTAACAACGAAGTCTTAAAAAGAATGGGAGTGGACAGGGAACTGATGAAGACCATTAAAATAAGTACACTCACACATCTAGGGTACATCATGCTTAATGAAAAGTATGCCACACTCCAACTAATCATTCAAGGGAAAATAAACAGTAAAACAGAACAGGCTAGACGAAAAATATCCTGGCTGAAGAACCTACGCCAGAGGTATGGCAGAACGTCCAATGAACTCTTCCGAGCGACTGCGAACAAAGTCTCGCTCGCTGTGATGATGGCCGACGTCCGCTGAGCGGATAAGGCACACGAAGAAGAAGAAGAAGAAGAGCATGCAGAGGCTCTACATGGAATGGATGCAAGGGATCGAATACTGAATAAATCGAGAAGCTAGATGATAGAAACGCTGGGGAAGGGGGCGAATCAGAGAGAGTTTAAAACAATTGTAAAATTAAATTTTCAGAGGAAATACTTCAGAAACATAAAATACATCCGATTTCATGGTAAATTTTCCTCATATTCTGAAAAAAATCGGTCCAACAGTTTATGATTTTTGAATTGATAAAGAAAGAAAGAAAGAGATTTACAAACATAGGATACCTGCCAACAGTGTGATCTTTAAAGCCGGTTTACTACACAAAGTCCCAATAAGATCGACAAGTTTAATGAGTAAATTTAGAAGCGATAGAGATTTACGCCATGAGATTTGTATAAACAAGAAAATTAGATACTTTTACAATTTACAATTTTACCTGTAAATGTAATTACATTAAAATTCAAATTTTATTGAATATATATAAGATAGATAAGAGCAATTGCATGGAAAATAACTTTACAAATTGCGCAGGCCCGTTCTGACACATTTAATTTAAATCAACTCGTTTTCTCCTTATCAGAACAATTTCTAGAAAATGACGTACAATCTACACATGTATATTATTTATGGTGATCTTACTTTCAGAGAAGATCTATCAATTGAATGCTTCCGAGAGATTTATAATTGAAAAATTTATTTTAAAATAATTATCAATTTCTGAGAAACTGGAATACAACAAACAATATTCAGTTAGAATTGCGGCAATATCCGTTAATTTCATAATTACAAATTAGGTTTTTCAAATACCTGTTACCAACAAATATGTTACGGTTTCCATATGTTCTGAAAAAACAAACATAACTATTCTATCTATAATATACATCCACATTTAAGATTTTTTTAAAAGGCGTGTGATACACATGCCGGTATATATTTTCTTCGTATTATTTTTTGGGATTAAACAAATCCAGGAGGCGGCCGTGGGCTAGAAGTCAGCGCGTTAGACTTCGGCACTGAAGGTCATGAGTTCAATTCCCAGTACCGGAACACTGGATTTTACACGGCCGTTCTATCTCACAAGGTAATGGCAAACCAGAGAGCGATTCTGCCAAGTAAATCTTCTCTGGAGTAGAAGTGATTACACTTCCCGTGGTTTGGACCCCACGTTAAGCTGTAGGTCCTCAACACAGGTATAGGAAAGAAGGTCGCTACGTCTCGTAAGAAATACAGCACTCGAAGAAGAAGAAGAAGAAACGAATCCAAAGCAGGTTGTTAGTGTTTGGGAATATTTCAATAATATATGTGCGAATGAATGTTGAAAATTTTATAAACGTGATTCTATTTTCGAACAGTATTATATGAAAACATGCTTAGTTAATATGTATTTTCCACTCCCTACAAATAGAAAAATCATGCAAACCTTATTTTTAGGACTTCATTGAGGAAATTCATTTTAAAATCACTATGGTGGACACTCCATCCCTTCAATTAAGACATTCGCCACTTACAAAGTATATATTTGAGGGTTTTAATTAAAGCAAACAGCCAGACAATAGACAAATATAGGATTAAAATAAAAAATTAAGAGTAAGGCAATGCTAGAATACAAAAATATAGTAAGAAATATTACAATGCATAATTACCCTACAACAAAAATTACTGAAACCAATAGGCAACCCATTTTTTTATCTTAGAACCCCATGCAACATATGTGTGGTGACTCCATGTTCAACTAATATGTAATTTCATTCAAAAGTACTGAAGAGAACCTATATGTTAAGGATATTTGGTGGAACAGCCTAAAGAATAAATTATATGCTAGAATGTGTGTTCCGTAAAAACCAGTATATCAATTCGTTCTTCTACATTTGCTTAACTTTTTGCAAAATAACCTCAAAATTAGTCGCGGTTTAGCCCTGAATTCCAAAGTTACATTTTCTTTAATTTTACTTTTACTACGGTTTTTCGAATGAGAACACTTATTTATTTTATTCAATATTATCCTCTCGTTAAAAGCCTTTAAGTATAATTGTTGCTCATCGGCATCTCCTCTGCCATGTGCTTCGCCTCAGCACGTAGGAAGAAATACGGGGCACCAACAGGTTAACCTCGAACCCGAACGGTAGAAATTCCAGAGAATGTTTTTGGCATTGAAGCTTTGCCAGCCGGATTGGGAAACTGTGTGTGATGGGGTGCATCACAAGCACAAGATATTTTACAACTAAAATACCGTTACACTATCAAATAATATGTATACTAATACCTAAATGCCATCTTATAAAATTTGTGTTTTATAGTGGCAACGCCATTTTGTCACACCTCAATTGGAAGTTCGGCATTACTAACGAACTTTGGAATGTGGTTTTATAAGCTCTTAACAATGTACATGTGTACAGTATTTTATATTTTATTTCAGTATTTCAGGCGGTATAAAACAGTGTATTCTAATAAATAAGGGACATCTTGTATACATACACAATCGTAGGCTAACATTTTATAAAAAACAATTATCGGATTTCCTGTCAGTACAAAATGTGTACAGGTATCAGTATAAACATGATGCTTCTTTGATAAACTCAATACTGATGGTATAATATCTAGCTATTACTTAGTGGATGTTTCTGTTCCACATCTAAAAAAAAATAACAAAAATCAATGTATGTATAGAATTTTTTTTTGTTTTATTTATACTTACTATACTACTATACACCTCGAGTAGCCCAGTGGTAAGAGGGCTAGGATCGCAATGCGAAGTCCTCGGTTCGAACCTTGGGATAGGCAGAAATTTTTGTGCAATTCCTAAGGTCGGTATCGAGCTCGGTAATCCATTCGACGTTGGGTTACAATTAACGGCGCTTCTCCTAGCTACTGGCTGACCAGGAGAAGTAACAAGGCCACACACAGCATCATACATACAATTAAGACAAATAGTGAAAATGGAGATAGGGAATGTAGTTGAGGGGAGTGGCAGGAGCGTGATGCAAGTCCAAAGGGGACCCATTCAGTTAATCCCGAATGTATGAATGGCAACCTCAACACCGTAAGGTAATAGAGGAATTGATAAAGAAAGAAAAAATATTACTATACAACAGATATTTTACTTCATATAGTTGGGTTAATGGGATGTTGTTTATGAAGGCTGGTGGTGAACTACCTCTGCACTTGGTGAACGTGATGTTAAAGGACTTGGCTTCACTGAGTTGGACTCGCCATCGTAGGTCCATTGGATTACTTGGTCCAAGCTCTATTGGAGAAGATGAACACCTAGTACTGGAACTTTGTGTTTTACCACAATGATCTTGTCATCCGCAGAGGTAGCACTATGGGAGTGCTGACTTGGAATATCTGCTGTGTATATCAGGTATAGAATTGGCCCAAGAACGCTACCCTGGGGTACCCCTGAGTTGATTGGGTGGAGGTCAGTTTGATGTTGTCCAAATTTTACATGGAAATATCGTTCCTCAAAATAGGATTAAAGAATAACGTAGAGGGAGTGGGGGAGAATGTTTTTAAGTTTGTACAGGAGGCCCGTATGCCACACTTTATCGAAAGCCTAACTTTCGTCGAGAAGGGCAGCTGTGCAATATTGTTTCTCTTCGAAGGCTTGATTTAAATTATCGATAACACGGTGGAACTGTTGTACAGGCGAGTGGTCTCTCCGAAAGCCAAATTGATGGTCTGGAGTTATGTTATTATCTTCTAAGATGGATGTTAGTTTTCTTACCAGGAGTTTTTCCAGAACTTTACCCACTGCAGACAGTAAACTAATGGTATGGTGTTTCTATAGTCTTGTATTTATGTTTCCTCTTCAATAGGAATTTGTGATGGGATAGGTTACTGAGCGAAGAGGTCTGCTTTTTCTGAATCAGAAATTTCGTTTTTTCAGGGGAGGAGCAGATTGTCGTTTATCTTTGATTCTTTTGGTTGCTATCCGGAGAGAATAATTTGTGTCAGATATTGCGCTAAGATTTGTGAAATGTTCATGGAAGCTTTCATTTTTCACATTTTTGATGAAAACTTTTAACTCTGTTGTAGATTGATTGTAGCGTCTTTTGTCGGATGGGTACCTTGTGTTCAGCCAGATACGTCTTAGCTGTATGTGTTCAGCTACTTTTCTTTTTATTGCCATAGGACAGCCTTCGTGTTGTCTCTTGCAGGTAATTTTTGGTGTTGCTACCGCGACAGCTTCTTGGATTGTTGTAGTAAAGCCGTGTACAGCTAGATCTAGGTCCTTGTTAGTTTAGAGTGAAATTTTCAGGTCCAAGCGGTTTGGAATGATGTCTATGTAGTAACTCCAGCCTGCTTTGTATCATTTTGGATCACTTACGCGCTCTATGATCCCGCTCATAGTAGCTATAAGCGTCGTATGGTCCGAAAATACGGCAAGGCACGATGTAATTTTGAGGTAGCTTGAAGCTATACCTTTAGTTATGTAGAAGTCCAACAAGGAAGGTATTTTGCCTGAATCGGTCCGTATGTAAAGAATTGTGAAAAGACAACGTACACTGCAGTTATCAAACGGTTATCTACGTATTATGTAATGTATTTCCAGGAGACAGAACATGAAGTTCTAAACCTCTACAAAGATTCAAAGATAGGTTACATTTGGGGACTATATGTAATGAACAGCTGTAAGAGGAGGGATAACAAATAGTAGATATAGATGTTCGTATCGTTTGTAACTATTTTTAAACTATATTTGATTTTAAAATATCTGTATATTATTTGTGCCTAGAATACAGTAAGGTGGGTTACGTATTTTTTTTTTAATACACCGGGTACAACTTTGGAGAATTATTTATTGCGATTGAATATTTTTACTAGATATTTTAATTATAGAACAAAAACTTAAAGATAGTGTTGACTAAGCTAGGCTAGGCCAGGCTAGGCGTGAAAGGACTTAGAAAGAATTCATCCACGTTTATGAAACAGTTTAAACGTTCACTTTTATTATGTGGCTAATACTAGAAAACGTATACATAGATCTTAAACCCTCCGAATATTAGGTCCTCCTTCTGCGAGTGCTTTCTCTCTTATGAGACGTAGCAATCTTCTCTCCAGCTTAACGTGGGCTCCGAAACTCGGGAAGTGTAAACACTTTTACTGCAGATTTAGGTTATGAATTCAAAAATAAACATTTTGTGTACTAGAGCAAAGTAAGCAGCTGAACTGTACTTTAGTAATTATTAAATTATTGCAGTAAATATTATAAACTGTACTGCTTAAATAATGAATGACATTCATTTAGTTTTCTTATATTTTTCAAAATTTTCTCGATAATGTCATAGTTTTATTACATTCATTCTATTAACAAAATATTGTAGTTAGTGGAGACGTAAATTCGTTATATTGATGATATAAATATGAGAACGCAAAAATCACTGTTACTAATTACCAGACGGAAATATGCATTTTCTTGAATAAGCCAAGAAATGCGTTTTGTGTAGCTTTCCTTTACTACGAGTAATACTGTAGGAAAGCGGCTAGAAACTAGAAAATAAGCGATTATTTATTGGTGTTTATGCATTAAACAGTAGCAACATGCCAATGTTAAATAAATATTTCTAACACACAATTTACTTAGTCGTCAACCTGAATTACTGCAACGCTATGGAATTGAAATCTATCAACACTTCAAACTGTTAGGAAATGATTTACAACGAACTCGGCCTGTGCAGTACAAAAGGCTAGTGTAGTTCCGGTTGTAAAGGTACGAACCGGATGTTATTATCATGCAGTTCATTACGGCGGGCAGGGACGATAGCCCCAGCAGTTCGGATTTATCGTACCCTGATTATCTTTTACGTTTACATGAATTGTTGCTCGGCTTGTCTAGTACAGTTCGCCCCAACTAGTGCATCACTTCGTTTGCATATTAAAACAAGCAAAGCCCGAAGGCTGTTCAACTTTTGGCACATTTAGCATTTGCACTTTGCAGAATTTTTTTCGTAGATTAGTTTGCGGAATGCAAAATGCGTTTTATTTCTCACTACAGCAAGCACGTTTAATTTCTGATTCATATCCATAAACCGGAAGAAGGGAAACGGATAATGACAGGAAAGGGATGTGGATTTTTGTGAATTAACAGGAATGGTAGATTTTTAAATATGCGTGCCTTGTTTATGTAAGAAATTACTGAAATGAGAAAATAGTACGGTTTGTTAATATGTATTATAAAATGAATGTATTATGTGTTCAAAAATGATAGTTTGCAACATTAATGTAACATTGGCCGTTTCGTCAAATAAAATTCAATTTTGATAGTTCCAAGGATTTCTATTATTAAACAAATTGCACACAGTAATGGATACAACACAAAACTGATAGACACACTAATCGAAAAGAAGGATTATAAATTAGCAGTTCAAAGAATACATTCTATAGACCACTCTGAAAATGTTAAATATACTTCAATTCCTTATTTTGGTGATACATTACTTTGAACACCTTATTCAAGGCAAAAGATAGAACAAACGATTTGTTACAATCGGGTATTTACAAATTAAACTGTGCACATTGTAATTATGTATACATAGGTCAAACAATTAGAAATTTTGACACCAGATACAAAGAACACATACGCCCATACAAATACAAACACCCAGAAATATCTAACTACGCTAAACACTTATTAGAACACAATCATGAATTGACATAAAATAATATAATCACATTCTTACACTTCTGTTATGATAAACGTAAATTGGATATACTGAGGCCTTTCAAATTCACAAACACACTTTAATGAATGAGCAAATTGAGCTCATAAATTTCCCGCTATTAGAGGTTTTGGAATAGAAGACCTGAGCCAAGTCCGAAACCAACATCCAGTGTGCTGCTACCCTAGCAACAAATGTTTACACATTTAACATATCGAAATGCGTATAAAGCAAAAATAAAAATAAATACCTACTGAAATTGTCTTCTTCTCCTCCTTTGAATATAGGCCAACGGCCTATTAATTATCTACAATGGAGCACGTATGCCGGACAGGAGACTAGCCTAACCCGTTGAACAGAGAAGAGAAGTTCCACTACATGGTTTACGATTGTCAAAGATGTTCGTATTATTAAAGTATAAGTATGAATTTCAAAGAAGTAAGGCAACAAGCAATTAACAAATTGAAAAATATACAGTTTGTTTTATCGAAAAGATCCGAGAACCGATAATTTTTTATTTACGTTAAACTTTGCTTCTGCAGGCCAATCTGATATGGAATTTATCTAATAGGGTTGGAGAAAGAAACTTAAAAGAAAAAAATCCATACTCTATAAGGCATTCAAATAAAATAATATAAAAATAAACCAATAGGTTGCAGTTGACTACTAGTGGAATCCACATTCAAATTTAATTTTAGGAAGCAATTTTTAAGTTATTGATAATAAATCTGCTTGAATTAATACTTTTAATGAATCTAGGGAACATGTGCTTAAAGAAACTTACAAGGGCAATGTTGG